>JAGKTI010018433.1:0-13006 GCA_018397915.1 Birgus latro | reverse complement strand
CAGGGACACACTACACATCCACCTAATCATTGTCATTTCTGTATGTTTAAACCTGCGAATATCCTCTTCCTTTACTGCCCAGGTCTCACTACCATACAGCATCACATTCCTAACACATGCTGCATACAAAGACCCCTTAGCACGTAAGGAGAGTCTTCTCAATGTCAGGAGAGGCAACAGCTCCCTGAACTTCTTCCAACCACTTCCCACCCTAGCAACCGAGCTAACTCCAGCCCCACCTCCGGCACATAACATGTCTCCCAAATAACAAAACTCCTCCACACACTCAAGAGACTCACCAGCAAGTTCAATCCTTTCACGCCTAACAATCTCCACCTGCTCTCCCCGACACGCCACACACATAAAATCAGCATTATCTCGCAGTCTACCTCTAATACCACTACATCTCTTGTGCACCCATTTATCACAAACACTACACAAGATGGAATTACTTCCCACACGTTTGTGGCAAACTGCACATGGCCACTCTCCCTCTCCTCTGATTGTACTGCCACCAACCCTAGATATCATCACTTTTGTTTTATCTGCATTTACCCTTAAGCCCTTGTGCCCCATACCATCTCTCCACTTCTTAAATCTTTCCTCAGCCTCCCCTTCATTCTCAGCAATCAACACCAAATCATCAGCATACAACATCTCCCATGGGAGTCCATCTCTGAAGTCACGTGAGAGGGCTTCAAGCACCATGATAAACAACAAGGGACTCAAAATTGACCCCTGATGCACACCAACATTCACGGAAAACTCATCACTCAAAACTCCATTCATTCTTACCTGGGTGCAAGCACCCACGTACATGGCCATAACCACCCCAACCAGCCATTCTTCGAACCCTAGCTTTCTAATTGCCCACTTCACCACCTCTCTAGGGACTCTGTCAAAGGCCTTTTCCAAATCAACAAAAACAAAATACAATTCCCTTTTCTTTCCAATATATTTTTCCTGAAGCTGTCGAACAATGAATATGGCATCAGTGGTCCCCCTGCTTGGCATAAACCCAAACTGCGTCTCATCGATGTGGGACAAAAATTTCTTTTAGATAAAATTCCCATGTATTCCCAGATCATTTAATGTACACTGGTGCAGAGACAATCAAAAACCCTTCACAAAATAGCTACGGTACTGATATACAGTATTTATTCTTTGCACCCTGGGCAAAGTTGCATTATTTTGCTCTTAGTGTCCCTCCCTGTAAAACAATAGCTCAAAGTCAAATGGCCACCCCTTACGGGATTATGGCGTCTGGCAATAGAGAGATAGATAGATAGATTCTTACTGGAAGAGACTTTTAATTATTTTTCTTTCGGTCTTTCTTTAGTGAAAGGGATACTGTAGAAAATTAAGAACATAATTGAAAACTTCATTCTTTCTTTTGCAAGTACAGTAGATATTTTGTCATGAAGACAGTTTAAAGTCTGGTAACTTTCAGCCACTTTACACAGAAAAATAGCAATATTGAAGACCAGAGTCTCTCTCAGACCTAACAAAGGCACTGCAAGCCAGCCTTACTGCTTAGTGGCCCAACCAACAAAGATGGCAGAAGAACTGTGGTTGTTGCTGAGTAAATCCAGTCTGTTTGGCCAATCAGACTCATCGGTTGCAGGCAAGTGCCGACCCCTGCAGGGCCATCCCATGCTGTAAACTGATGTTCCCTCGTATAAGGCAGTGCCTCATCACAGCAAGGTGCAGGGAAAAGCATGGAGGTTTGGTTCTCTTATGTATGCCAGCTTGTGTCAGCAGTGGTCACCTAATGGCTGGTCTCAATGCTGCTGCCAGAGATCAAGCAACATGGAGAGCCATCATTAGGTGACCAATGCCAGTGCATGGAAGCATGGTGGAGTCTATACGATGGATGTGCCACATTTCCGTCTCTCCACCCAGTTAACAGGAGCACCATAGTAGGCTCCACATTACCTCGTTATCAGGCTATGTGGTGACCACCCAGCTTTGTACCACTAGATTTGTCACTCAGTGCAGAGCCATTGGGAGTGGAAAAATACTATAAAACCAACAAAAATGGTGGAAGACATAACATGAGAGGAAGGTAGGCACAGAAAAAGAATGATAAAGATGAAGGAAGAAACATACAGTAGTACAATGATCCCTTGGTTATATGGCACTTGGTTATTGCAGATTTCATTGTCAGTTATAAATGAAAATCTGCATGCCTGCCATTACTCACACATTTTTTTTTGGCTAGAAGCTTCATTATTGCACACCTGAACTGGTCACTGCCAACAATGATGGTGCAAAATCTGTAGTTTTTGAAGGCTTTGAGTGATGCAAAGGTTAGGCTTTACTCAAGGAATTAATCCCAGGTGGGTGAGACCAGTTACTCTCCACCTCCCTAGCCTCAGAATCCCTTACCTCAAGCCCATCTTAGGTTTTATATGTTGCATGTTTCTTCTCAGTTTTGCCCTTTTAATTTCCAATTAACCTAACCATGCTTATATGTGTTTCTTATACTTACCACAACAGTATGTACTGGTATGTATTTTGTGGGTCTAAATTGTTGTAGCTAAAAGGAAAGATTTCGGTTTACAAGTGGGGTGCCCATTACCAGTTAGAATAAATCCTGTAGGTTCTGTTCTTTTGTTATCATGCACTAGGCACGATACTAATGTGCATTAATCAAGGGATCACTGCATATCAGGTGAGCAGGTGATGAAGATAATTGGAAGAAAATATGGTTAAAGTTTGTACATGTGGGGACATGCCTTGGGGCGCAAGGTTTAAAAACTTGTGGTAAATAATTGAGTTCAAATTTTTGCACTGTCCCTCCTCGCCCCCTGCCCTACTAAATTCCAGTCCCTTTGTTGGCAACTTTACAGAGTTTGCAGCATTTCAGTTTTCAATTGTATGTTCTTTACTGAGTACTGTGTACTGTATGTAGCTTACTCGTATAGTATGGTGTACTGTATACAGTACAGTACAGTAATACCCCGATAGACGATACCCCTAAATGCAATACCCCAGCTTAACGAAGGGGGTAGAAATACCACCATGCCCCGCCAAACAATGGCCAAACCCCGGTTTCACGATTTTTTTTTCTTTTTTTTTTTGCCGATTTTGATGATATTTTAGACTAAAATTGTGTGCTTAGGTTGATTTATAAGCAGTTTTTAGACTTAGATTAATGTGTTTTTGCCATAGGTAGGGTGAACATTGTCATTTTGGGATACAGTTTACTAAGTTTGATTTTTTCCAGACTTATATTTGATGATTTTCATATTTTATTTGTTGGTTTTAGTGGGTTATTTACAGGTGTTAGGCTTAGGTTAGCTTCTTTTACAGCTGTTAGACCATTTAGATTGGCCTTAAGCTTATTTTTGGGCTCATTTGGGTGGGTTTTGGAAAACACATCCCATTACTTTACACATTAAAACTACCAAACCCCAATATGCAATACCCCTCCTAATGATGAGTTTTTACCTAACCAATTGCATCGTTAAACTGGGGTATACCTCTATTGTTATTTATTATGCACTTTTAATATTTTTTAATCACATTCTTGTACACACAATTCTATGGTTAGCATGCTTTCAGTAAGCATGTTTCTCATTGTAAAGATACCTTTATTCATTAATCTAGGAACAGTTTTCACTTAACAGGTCATTCTTCATGGCTAGGTTATCCAGTGAGGGGCCAGAGTTGAAGCATTTCACACGAGTATTTTTCTCAGTACTGTACAGTATATTAGTTCATCAGTTGAACTGCTTGTGGACTCTGATACATACACATACTTATCACATTAGATACAGTGTGGTACATTTTATACTTATTGGTTGTCTTGGAGGGATGGAGAGGAGAGGTATATGAGAGAGGGGGGTGTGAGCTGAGGGGAGAGCAGTGAAGTGGCAGGGGACAGGGTGACATGGAGGTGATTTGTTTGTGGCCACCCCTTATGGGATTAAGGTGTCTGGCAATACAGTAGATAGATAGATGGGTTGTTTTGAATTATTTTTAAAGTACATATTTGAGTAAAGAATAGCTATTTGGAACATACCAGTAGCAGTCAGTTAAATAAATTTTCACTTAACATGGTAGTTTTTAGGAATACTGTGTAGTTATGGTAATGATATCTACAGTGTTCATTGAAGAGTTACTGCTTAAAAGTTTTATATTCTGGTATTATGAAGTTCTTTATTGATACTTCTGCACTACAGCAATCGTATGTGAGCACCTACAGTGAACGGAGAGAGGGGATAAGAGTTTGAAGATCAGTCTTTCATCGTTGTGCATGTAAAAGTTCTGCCAAATTGGAGATCAACAGCATCTTACAAAAGTAGCTATGAGTGAAATGGTTGTATAACTCTCAAGTAAGTTAAAGCTGGAGATTCACTGTGAAAGGGAAATAACAAGACAGCTGGTGCTGTCATTCATTTAATGTTTGTATGACTGGATCCTATCTTATGATATGGGAGTTTTACATTGGACATTAGTTATTGGTGAACTGTTCATATAAGGAGTGGGAGAGACACTTCATACCCTTTTATTTACAACCCCTGAGGTACATGCCATGGATAGAAAGTATGAGCTAGCTTTTTTCCTATGGAAATGTTGGGTGACCACCATCATTCATTTGATGTAGTGCTGCATATGAGTGTCTGCAGTGAGTGACAAGCCAATTGGTTTCCAGTAGCCATGGAAACCATATACAGTATTTCAGTTGATGGTAAAGGCATAGCTACCAGTAACCAGATTATCCTTTGTATTCTAGTGGGCCAAGATGCCTACCCAGTTGGGACCCATAAGGGTTCAGTGGGCCATGGCATCTAACCAAGTGGGATCCATAATGGTCTGGTGGACCATGGCTCCTAACCAGATGGGACCCATAATAGATTAAATCCAAGGAAAGGTTGGAGCATATCTCTAACATAAGACTACCACCATGGGTGAGCTAGGCTGGTCACCATCACCTCTTTTGTCGGAACTAAGTAGACCAGACCCAGGCCTCTGCAGTTCTAATAGGGCAGAAAAGGATTGCAGTGCTGTAAGATATGAAGAATAGATGGAAGTTATACAGTCAGAAGTATGAACTCGAAAGTTATAAAGCTGGAAATATGACTTCTAGTGAGAGTTAGCTATGGGATGCCAAGAATAGACATGCAGGATGTAGCTTTCACAGTTATGTAGGATCCTAGTAGGACTGGTTTGTGTAATACAGTACTGTACTCATAAATGCCCTTTCAAAGGATTCCAGGATTAGGACTGAGTTTAAGACGAAATATGCTAAGTGTAAGTATGAGATGCCATGGTTAGAATGGAAGGATGTGATTTTTGCAGTTACCAATAGGTTAGGGTCCATTAATTTTGTTTTATGTAATAACCATAAATGCCCATTCATTTTCTAGTGAATGTATAAAACTTGGCAGAGATTTAAACTCCCTATATTTGTACTTTTGTGACCCTGAAAGTTGGTTTTGATTTCAAGTTGTCTTAGCTACAGGATGTAAATGAAACAGTGGCTATTATTTTTTAGCCTTTGAGAGTTCTTTCATTAAAAAAAGAAAAGAAAAAAAAAAGGCCTGGTATTACATTTAATCTTGTCACTTTTTAACTCAGCATTTTCCTGTTCACAACCCACCCCACTTGGTGTGATTTTAGGTTGTTGTACTTGTAGGGTATACAGTACTGTGCTAGCTACGGTATATATTTCTTCTCCCACACCTTATATTGAACTTCCGGCAGTAGCCATTATCTACTGTAAAACTCTAAGAAAATAAAAGAACCGATAATAAGACTGCTAAAGGAAACACCAGTTGTACTTGGTACTAGATATGTACATTTGAGTATCAGTATGCTCAGTGTATTGAATGAAATGGCAAAACCATTTGTAAACCTGTTGGCATGAGGTTCCAGGCAATTCCGTATACCTGTACCTGTTGAATAGTAGCTGTAGTAGTGGTAGCTGCAGCCCCTGGTTAATGTGGGCTGAAAGTGCCCTTTTCCTTCTGTCCACCATCCTCCTTTCATGTTATAAGGAGGGAGTTATGGGACATTTGCATAACCAGTACCATCTAGTGAATGCATCCCTCTCCAGCACCACCTGTACAGTAAACCTCTCTATATAACAAAATTAGTTGGAGAGACCAGTGGGTCATGAAGTGTGATGGTAGATAGTCATTTTAATTTACAGCCCCAGGCTCATAAAACTGCACTGCCTAAGTATTCACATACGGTTTTCTGTTTTTGTTATATGTGAGCTCAGTACAGTACTATACAACTCATGGTTGTGTATATACCAGAACTTTAAAAATTTATCACTGTAATATATTACAGTACATTAAGACAATGAAAATATTTTTAAAGTCACCTTTTGATTACTGGGTGTCCCACTCATTGTACATTTGGTATGTACATCATGTGGATGGTAGGTTAGTCATCAGCATTCATCATATGTACCAAGCCTATTTCAGTAGCTGTATGAGGAGATAGTTCACATGGTTCAGAGAGTTTATTAAAACTGAAATTCATTTAATTGAGATTTATTATAAAGAGGTCTTGCTGTAGTTCCTAAGGGTGGTATAGTTTGTCTGATCAACTCTTTGTTTGCCATCTAAAATCAATCATGAAGTATCGTGTTGCATGGAGCTGTTTGTAAAATATCTTTTTGTATGATTGTAAGAGGAAAGTTGGAATCAATGCATTGCTGTTCTTATGTTTTATTCTTCAATCGAAACAAAACAAAGCTTAATAAATTTTACATAATTCCTTTATTACCCATATTAGTGATTTTTTATTTTTCCACCCTATTTTGATGCCTTAAAATGCCAAAAGAAATGAAAATACAAGGCAAGTAAACTGCAAAACTTGGTCCTTCCAAGTAAAGTTGAGCAAAAAAGAAATCCAAATTCAAGATTCATTCATTTGAGATGCTTAAAAACACAGTGTATTTAAAAGTGTGGAGATTGTGAGGGAGACAGTTAAAGTTTATCAGCTGCCATCATGAAACGCTGTGAATTTTGGTGAACTTCTGCATTAGAGAAATGGACAGAAAAGGGGAGAGAGTGTATAGTTAACTGTTTGCTTCATGCCCTCTGTAATGGAAAAAATTCCTAGTAGAGAGTTCAGAAGACCCATGACCAGATTAGTTGTGATAGAAAAGAGAGATGCAGCACTGCAGTGGAGAGAGAGGCTAAAGCAAGTCAGTCAGAGGAGGAGGATTGATGAGGAAAAAAAACTTTGACTCCACCCTGTATGGTAAGGCTCCCCCATCCCCACATACACACTTACAAAAGAGCCATACTCTGCATGTGGGCAGACAAGGCCCCTTCAGTCAGCAGTTCACTGGGGTTAAGGAATGAATGGAGCTGGTTTAGCACACCTAATCTCTGTGAAGCGTTTTATTGCAAGAGACATGATGTATGCTTTTGAAAACAGATTAGGAGAGAATAATGCACCAAGAATATTAGAAGATGATGGTGGACTGATCTGTGTGTTGTTGAATGTGAACGGATATTTGTGTGGACAATTGTGTCAAGTTGTGAGTGGGAGGAATTAAGTATTTGTGGCAAGAGGTGAGTGAGACCAAAACATGGCATACGCATGGTTTGTGGTGAATTATCAGCCTGTCTGTATTTATTTTTCATAAATTTAATTTCACTTTTATTTTAACGCAACAGATGTTATTTTGTACAGAGGGAAGCTAAACTCTCAGTAAAAACAAGGCTATAAAATAAAAAAAAAGGCCTTATTTCGGAGTATCAGATTTTAACAAGTTTTCTTGGACGCAGCCTTCATGACAGGATCAGTGATAGGAAGGTATAAGACAAGCAGACTATGATATATCAAAGTACTAGTAATGTTTTCACTCTGCTTTTACGGTACTACCAGGGAAAAAAAAAAAAATTCTTTAAGTCTCTGTTTTAGTAATTTTCCTGGTACACTTATCCTTTCCATTTCCTCCCCTGCTCTCCCTCAACCGCTTATTGTCCTTTGACTTCCTGGGTAACATACATATATACTGTACTGCTCAGTTGTCTCTCTGTCAAGTGCTTGCTGCCAACATTACCTCTCTATATGATCCTGCCATGTATTCACATATAGCCTGCCTCGTTCTTCTGCATCCACTTTCTTGTTCCCTTTTTGTTCTCTCTCTCTCTCTCTCCTTATCTAGCTGCCCCATGTCAGTGGTGCTGTATGGAATACCATTCAACATGTTACTGTTATTCTCTGATCAACAGACTTCCCTCTAATACTGAGGAGTGAACACATAATTTCACAGTCCATGGCTAAATACCGGTACTTTATCTACTTCACCATCTCCCTGTGGAAGCTGGTTGTTTATAATCCATGATTGTTTTGTACATATGCTGTATACTTGTCTGTGTTCATTGTAATAAACCGAATTTGCCTTGGTGCAATAGCTGTTACCCCCCCCCCTCTTTTTTTTTTTTTTTTTTTTAAGGTGTTTGACTCTGGGCATATGCTTCACACCCCATTCTCAAGACCCAGTAGTCCTCCTACATACCATGCACCTCCACATGTCACCATCCACCATCCATATTGAATACATGCTAGGGCTGTCTTATACAGGACAGGTGTACAGTATTGGTATTATTTGGGGTATTTTTATGGCATGTCAACAGGCCCTATGGTAGATGAGTAAAGTCTGCTTTATTAAATTCAAATCTTTAAACTGTTCCCTGCCTCATCCAGGATTCGTACCTGGGTCCATTAGGACTGCGGGCCAACTCTCTACCAATTCAGCACTCATCTCCCACATGGGACACTGGCCATTTTCACTTGTTTGGTGCACTCCACTTTCTCGCACTTTGATTCTCTTGTTATATCTTCTTCCCTCTTTAAATATGTTTTTATAGTATAATTTTGACTTGTAGTGATTGTGGTGCCACAATGGCCCCATGAATCACCAGGGTGTTGGCACCAATCTTTTACCATACAGCATATGTTGTCTTTCAGAAATTATGTCTCATATAATATGATACGGTATACAATATTTTTTTTTAGCATCCTAGCCCATAATGTGAAATGCAGAATGATAAGAATCTAAGGGTTTCAGGTTTGAAATCACATACTGGTAGCCTATAGCAAGCAGTTTCCAGTATATATCACCTCACTTTGATTTTTGGTTTTATGTCTGTTTTCCATGTGTCATGGGTCAGATGGGTTCACCTGATAGCACTCTTCCACCTTGCTCTGTTCTGCCTCAGTGCTCTAGTAACAACTACTGTACCTCTAGATCTGAGTTCAGCACGTCACCTCATTCCAGGTCTTCCTTGGTCTGCCTCTCTATTATTGATTTGGTGCATCAGTATTAATACACCTCCTCTCCCAACTCTCCTGGTCCATCCTCTTGACATGTCCAGACCATATTCCTCTCTTCCTTTCAATTTTCTATCTGATGCTTTCCATTCCTAACCATCTTCTCACTTCTCTGAATATCCTGTCATTCAGTTTACCCCACATATCCATCAGATCATTCTTATGTTGTTGTGTCTTCCTAGTACAGTATCATTATACTTCCCCATTTTTGTGACACATTTTTCAGTCATACAATGTGACAGTCCAAACTCAGGTACTAAACACATTCCCATTTATGAACAATGACTCAGTGGGAATTCTCGAGATGCTAGGGAGTTCCCTTAACTTTTTCAGCCCCTCAGCAACTGTCTGTGGCATTCTGCTTGGAACCATGTCCTGCGCTGGTGACATCATCAGAGTACCAAAATTTGTCCTCAATCTCTAGTGCCTCACCTGACACCATGGATCTTAAGGTTCTGCCATATAGGGATCTGGCTTTGCCCATACATCTAGTAACTTGAAATCCACCACTAGTCTGAAGCTCCGACTCATATTGCTAAATTTCATGTTTACCCAGTATTTTGATTCAATACAGAAAATACATTTTCCACCCACACCTCTCCTATGTACAGAACATAGCCAATTATCTGCCTTTGTAACTAACCCTGTGTCATACTTATATATTATGGCATCTGTCTTCTTGATGTTAATCAGAAACATATAATCCATACCTTCTCTTTACTGTTGGAATGTTCAGCTATTTCTTCTACACTCACTGCTATCAGCATTAAATTATCTCTTTTTTAATCCATACCTTCTCTTTACTGTTGGAATTTTCAACTATTTCTTCTACACTCACTGCTGTCAGCATTAAATTATCTCTTTTTAAGAATTCCCATTGACACTCCTCTCTGTAATATCATGCTGATGCTTCCATTATGGTACCGTTAAGCAGTGGGCTGAAGGCTGATCCATGTTGTACCACAGTCTTCACCCCCATCTGTAGGTTTCATTGACTTACATTACTTCTAACATTTGCATACCAGTTATATACATTGCTGTCACCACCCCAACAATCCATTCCTCATCTCCCAGATTTCTCATTGGTCACCTATCTACATCTCGTGGGACTCTGTCAGAAGCATTTTCCAGGTCTTCGAGAACACAGTGCAATCTCTTACCCCAGTCAGGTACTGTATTGCTCTGGTCCTCTAGTTGTTTGACTGTAAATATTGCATCAGTGGTCTCCTGGCAAGACACGGTACCAGTACCAAATTTTGGTGTATGCTCATTCTGTTCTTGATATGGCTGTTATATTTACCATGACTCATTTGGTACATGATTTACCAGCTTCAAACCTCTTACTCTTACAGCAGCTTAGAGTACAGCTGCATTCCTAGTCCGTAAGCACCACACAGTCATGTTCTGCACCATTAGCTTTACTGTAACTAGTTTGGTGACAGATTCAATTCCTGGGTAATCAGGGGCCTTAACATTTAGGCCACAGTCCCAGATGGGCTGCTTCACCGTTTGTCTTTTTTATTATCACCTAGCTTACCTAGTCCCATTCTTTTCAAACTGCTGGACCTCGTACAGTACAATACTGGTGTTGATTTAGCTTGCATTAGGTTTTCTCCTTTCCATTCAAGCTCTTCACTGTGTGACTGGCTATACAGTAATGGCTTGTCTTGGCTTCCTTCTTTGCATTGTCATAAATTGATATTTCATCATTATCATTTCAAGTTCATTTTTCACCTGTTATGTGTTGATTTGTTGTGATCATATGCTCATCAGTTTATATATACTGTATTATCCTTATTTTCTGATACATTCTCAGATCTCTCTTTCTCATCTAGATTCTTTGATTTATATTCTTCATAGTTCGTCTTCTGTTTTCTTCCTTTCACTGGTCTATGCTACCTTCCTGTGTCCAGTCCACAGTAGCCTACATTTCTCATTACTATGTTGCAAAATCTTTAGTGACTTATGCTGCCACCAGGTTTCTGGTGGTAGGTGGTGGTGACCATCATCCACTCACGTGATTTAGTGCTGCCTACTTCTTCCTTCATCTGTATCATTCTTTTTCTGGGGTGATGTGGAACCTTCTGTGCTGCCCCTGTTAACTGGGTGGGGAGATGCAAACGAGGTATCCATCTGGGAACCAAACCTCCAAACTTCCCCATGCTTCACTATGGCGAGACACAGTCTGCTGTAAAGGAACTTCAGTTCACTGCATACTCCATGAACATTTGTATGGCATCTTCAGATTTCAGGATACTTCATCTTTGGTGTTACAGTTGCCACAGACAAAACTAGTATTCACACCTCTGTACCCATCTCTGTGCTTACATATGTGGTTATTTAGGTCACCTGGAACCACTGTCATCTCCTCATTTATCTTCTGCACAGCACCAATAAGGTATCATAACATTGTTCCTTCTCTGTCATCCTTATCACTTTTTGATGCATAGATTTAGAACACTGACTAAATTTTTCCTAGCTGTTAGTCTCATGGTCATTATTCTGTCCATTACACCGTCTATGCAGATGACTTTTTTGACCCATCTCTTAGCCGTCATGATAGACGCCACATATCATACACTCATTGCCTCTGGAAGACATTTGTACAGTACTTACTATCCTTTCTGCCAATGAATCTAGCAGTTTCTTCACTCCAGCTTACCTTCTACAGGCAACATACATCTTTGCCTGTACTGCTTAAGGTTGAAACCACCTCACCCAGTCTTCTCAGTGAGCCAGCATAAAGGGTTGCAACTCTGAAGGGAATCACAGGTACCCACCTCACTTTATTCTTCTGTTGCTGTGTATTTTTGTGATGTGCTAGCTGACTAATCATCTGGTGGCACAAACATCAATGCTGTTGCCCCAGTTGTTGTTGTTGTTTTCCCAAACTCATCTGGATGTGAACCCAGTGGACTGTGTTCACATGAGCCTGCCATTGGGAATCAGTGTTTGGTAAATCAGAGCTAACGGAGATATGAGTGTACAGCCACAAGTAGAGATGTAAGCATAATACAGCAAGTAGAAATATGCATGTGCTGCAGCAAATGGAGATATAAGTGCACAGCAGTTAATGGAGATCTGTGTGTAGCAGGATATGGAGATGTGCGTGGACAGCAGGAAATGGAGGTATGAGTGTATAGAGGCAAATGGAAGCAGTAAATGGAGATGTAAATGTACAGCAGCAAATGAAGATGTATGTGTACAGCAGCAAATGGAGGTGTAAATGTACAGCAGCAAATGGAGATGTATGTGTACAGCAGCAAATGGAGGTATAAATGTACAGCAGCAAATGGAGATGTAAATGTGCGGCAGCTAATGGAGATGTAAGTGTATATCAGCAGATGGAGATGTAAGTGTACAGCAGCAAATGGAGAAGTGTGCAGCAGCAAATGGAGATGTAAGTGTACAGCAGCAAATGGAAATATGACTACAGCAGGAATGGAGATGTGTGTACAACAGCAAATAGAGATGTAAATGTACAGCAACAAATGGAGGTGTGAGTGTATAGCAGCAGATGGAGATGTGATTTACAACAGCACATGGTGATGTGAATGTACAGCAGCAAAAGAGATGAGTATACAGCAGCAGATAGTGATGTGATTGTACAGCAACAAATGGAGGTGAGTGTATAAACAGTGAATGGAGATGTGAATGTCCAGTAGGAAAAAAAATGTGTGTACAGCAATGTCTGTGG
>JAGKTI010018432.1:0-15032 GCA_018397915.1 Birgus latro | reverse complement strand
AGAAAGAGCCCAGCCGTAGAGAGAGAGAGAGAGAGAGAGAGAGAGAGAGAGAGACCATAAATGTAAAAAACCAAGAATTTTCGCTCTCATCTTTTTTTCCGTACAGAACTGCAGATGTTATTTACCTTTACTGCAAAACCAGATTCACCTCGAGGGAGACTTTTGAGGATGGCAAATTGAACCAGTAAACGAAGGTTGCGGAGTGAAGGGAGTGAGGATGGATGAGGTGGTGGGGAATGAAGGGAGTGAGGAGAAACAGGTTGGTAGGGGGAGTTAGAGATGCAGGTAAAACGCAGGTGGGATAAATGTGAGAGTGGATGAGGTGGTGTGAAGTGGAGGAAGTGAGGATGAATGAGGTGGTGGGAAGTGGAGAGACTGAGGAGGGATGCGGTGGTGGATGCAAGAGAAGTGGTCGAGGAAGGGAGACAGGGGTGGTCGTTGGGGGTGGTGGGAGGTAATGGAGTGGTAGGGGTGAGGATGAATTAGGTGGTGAGGACAAGGAATGGTGGTCTTATGGAGGGTTGAATTTGGAGAGGAAGTGGGTGGGACCGGGAAGGAGGGGGAGGGGGAGGTGCAACTGAAGTTGATGATAAACGGCTGGATGGGGTAGAGAAATACAACCTCTGAGCAACAAACCTGACAATCGCTTCAGAGAAGAGAGAGAGAAGCAATGGTAAAAGCACAGTTCAACTACTTTTATCAGTAAAGCTATTAATCACGTCTGTTGATTACATTGAAGATGCTATTCTATCGTTATCGGTATTTTATCCCACTACTATTAACAGGGTTGGTTGGTTTACAAAAAGAAAAATATATTATCCGAGAGCTGAGTGAAAATTAACCACACCAACATTAACCAGTCATTCCAACCCTCGAAATTCTCAGCAAGAACACACTTCTACAACACTTTCGGAAGATAAGGTACTAATTATGTGTATCTATATGTCTCATTTATTTTAACTGGGCTGAGATTATCCTCCTTTGGCAGCTAATTCCCCTTAGGTCAATGGCTGATTATGACAACTCTTCGGCTTTCCATCAAACAACTTCGTGACTAGCACCATATTCTAGTATATGTCTCTTGTTACTGCTCAACAGAAAGGGTGAAGAGAGGCGTCAGTTATGGCTTGGTTAGAGGGAACAGAATATTGTTAGCTGCACTGGTGTTCTGTGTTGTAAAAATATCTATACTGCTTTGGGGAACTGAAAGATTGAGAAAACCAGTTATCTCTTGCATTATGGTGTTGGACAGAATAGGGTTGAAAATATGTCAACTAAAAATACTATTAGCCTGCTATAATAGGTTAACATGAAGACTAAGTTTAGACAGTTTAGTCATACTCATTAGTACCGGTACGTCCCAGTGCCATCATCATCATCATCACCATCATCCTTTTTTCCACTAAGACTTTGAGAGGGAGAGAGACCAAAATAGGATGTTGAAAGGAAAGCACAGGAGTAATAGAAAGATCAAGGAGAATTAGAAGCTGCCATAAAGTGCAAGGCAAATCAGTTGAACGTGTAAGCTAATGTTTAACATATGAGCTTATCTTCAAATTATTCCTTCTGTATGATTTTTTTTTAGTATATTTCTGCTACTGATCTTTGATTTTAGCTTAGGAGAGACCGTTGGTAGTGAAGGGGTCGCAGAAAATTGCCATTAACCTTTCCAGTAAGAGAGGTCACCCTAAAGTTGAATCAAACTGTCTCGTTGTAGGGGAAAACATAGCACTGAAGGGATGAGGATCACATGGGAAACAACATAAACTTCCCAAGGGATACCTATATTTCCATTCTTGCTCTTTCCGAAAGCTTAAGAAGTTTGCGATTCTTGATTTCCTGCATAGACCAGACTTCTCATAGACCAGGGCCTTCTAGTGTGAATTATTTGTTACATGAGAGTTCTCAGCCTTGGTCGCATCAACAAACAACCCAGAAAAAAAGTGTGAGTTTTTGTTGCCTCACTTCGGTAAAATGTCTGAAAGCAGACTTGGATATTACAGAATACCGTTTTTGAGGGTAATAAAATAAATAGGCCCATCCTCAATTCACTTTCTGCGCAAAACTATCATTTCTCCAACTTGAATGCTGAATTATGTAAGATTAACACTAAACTATGGCAGAAGTCACAAAGAAGTGCTATGGAAAGTATGTAGACCCATAGTGCTTTTTTTTATTATGAAACTGAGCTATGGGAAATTGGCAGAAAAATGATGAAAATCTCAGCCAAGTTAAAGTGAATGATCTCTTGTTGCTATTAAAGTTAGACGAAAGTTTAGATTTGCACTGCCTTGGTGGATTTGCTTCATCGTGATTTAAAGCATCGGTAAAATATTAAACAGATTCAGTCATACATGAATTACAAAATAGTTAATGAATGAAGAGCCAACGTTCGCCGAGATTCATTATTTTATGAATTTACGAATTTCTCAGGCTGGGCAGATTAATCCACTGAAGAGGAGGACGTATTTCGTAGTTTAGTTTATAATGACTTGGAACTGGAGAGGACAAAATAACCTTCATAAAGCTCCCTACCGCCATAGGGGATCAGTACTAAATAAAATATGGATATAGCACAAAATAAACATAAAAGATATTTTCCGCACTGAGGAGACTAAGTAATGCTCTCTCTCTCTCTCTCTCTCTCTCTCTCTCTCTCTCTCTCTCTCTCTCTCTCTCTCTCTCTCTCTCTCTCAAAGACATGCTTTTTTTCTTGCAGCCAGTGCAGGATACAGGTAAGACTAGTGTGAAAAAAAAAGAAAATAACGTAGAGAAATTGCCACAGAAACTCAACTGATGTCTAATGATAAAAGTCTGACATACATACAGGTAGATAAATAGATAGATGTGTGGCCTCAAAGATAAAGAACAGCTGTGGTAGGCAGACGACAGACACATAAACAGCTACATGGAAAGACACAAAAGAGAGCAGTTATAGTACTGGTAAATAAATCACAGGTTTAGTTACTTAAGGCTGAATACTTAAACTTTAACTCGCAAAGTGTAAGACAAGCTCACGCATTTTGACGGTCGTTTATGGAGTGGATGATTTTTCAGTATGGTCACCCTCCATCACATATCACAGAGAGCAGTCAAAACTAATGTATATATAATGTCAGACACGACTCACCAATTCCTACTTCATCATATGGTACACAAAGTATAAAAAACAAAACCTGAGAACAAAGGAATTGCAATACCCACGCCTAGTAACTCCTTTGAGAGCATAACATTTGATACTGCCCTGTGATCTTGACTCTCGACAGATGACGCACAAAATCCGGTTACCTTATTTTCGCCTGACCCCTAAGCATTCCACTAACTTTCATTCAAATCACATCAAAACTGAGTCGACTTGGCGCAGTGAACTTGACCTTTGACGTTTCCTTTGACTCATAGTTTTCAAGATCGAATCTTTTTATCCATGTTTTAACCTGAATCCCTCTAAAACTGCCCTACTACCTTGAAGATTGGCCTATTGATGGGAACAGGTCAACCTCTTGGGTGATCGTCAACTCATCCACCATGTTTGATGCGAATTAGGTCAAAACTGTTTTTGTTCACACAGACCTTGACATTTGATTGATTAAAACTTGCATCCCCTTTTTGCCTGGTCATTAACCCTTCATCTGAGTTTAGTTCACGTAGGATCAATTGTATTCGAGTTGACCATACCCTATGACATTGGCTTTTGACCATTCCGCGACCTTGTCTTTTGACTAATTGTTTTCTACATCGAACCCTTTTCAGCGTTCATTTCGCTTTGTAATTTGCGGATAAAGCATACGCTCATTAATCAGGTGTGAATGACTTCGCCAATGAAGTGGTGTAGAAAATTAGAATGTTTAAATGACGAGTAACTTGGGGTATGAGTGAATGGTACTTGTGTGTGTGTGTGTGTGTGAGTGTGTGTGTGTGTGTGTGTGTGTTACTCCTTCAACATCATTCGTCACACCGAAAAAAAGTAATGACTATGCTTGAAGATTGTTAATATCAAGGTGAATTACTGTACCGTATGAAGCTCTGTTACATGAAGAGTGACATCAGATATTAATAATGAGATTTACAATGAAGGAAGGGATCTCCGCTCACTCTAACCTAGACACCAGTTACAATTCAGGCTTTAAAATTAATATCAGCATGTTTGCCTTGGTGTCCTTGCTTCCTAAACGAGCTAATGGCCTTGAAAGTTGAAGCTGTACATCGCTGTCACACCCACGCCTCACGAATCACCAGCCATCGCCCGTCCTAGTGGCAAAAGCTGATGGATTTAACTCATTTGGTGGAAGCCTTGCCGTCATCACTACACCTCCATTCAAGTAATTTCTGCATTTGAGTTGGAAGATGAATATGAAGATGACGATGCTGATGATGATGAAAAAGAAGAGATGAAGAAGGTAGTGCAAAGAAGAAGAAAAAGACGATAATAAAGATGAAGACAAGGACGAAGATGTAGATGACGAGGACGAAAGTAGATGAATGAGCATGTGGTGATCGATAATACTTCACTTGCACGGAGATTTGTTCATCATATAAACCCTCTAAGATCCTCAATAAACTCTTTCCCAGGTACATGGAGAGGAGAAGGAAAAGAAAGATATGTCAGAGAGAGCTAAGTAACCACACACCCATCTCTGCATCAATTTCCCCCAGTCAACACCCATGCACAGTCGCAAACAATAATTTCGCATCAGTTTTACGTACAGTACAGAGTGGTCCACATAACAAGCTCCTTTTTCACTTCACTGGGTGTTTCTCGAGTCTTCCAGGGACGTCTCAGTTTGTGTTACCAATATTTATCCTGCATCATTTATTTATTTTTTTACCTTCACTGTCACACCCACTCCCTCACCTGCAGACAGAGCCTTCCCCGTAACACAAAAGATACCTCCTGGTGAGTTTATGGTTGAGTGCTATACACAGACCATCTTGTATGTTCTGCAAAGGTGGGTTGGTTTTTGAAGATCGCATCACTGGATTTAAAAAGCCCTTGGTCATTGTCTCGATACTTATCATAATAAAAAAAAATATAGATGTCAGCAACTATAAATAAAAAGAAATTGGGAGAAATATCGGGAAGAACTTATAAAACACACCCATCTCACTACCAAAATCTTCCAGCCAAGGGTCACATACAACTTATTAAAAAGGAAATAAACACTAGTAAAACATTCGGTATTAAAGCGTCATCCCTTCTCATCGTCAAAGCTCATCTGCCAACAGTCTAATGCTAAAACAATAGAGAGGGAAACATATATTGGGAAGAAACTGTAGCTTGCACACTTATTTCGTCCTCAACACAGTGAGATCCACAAAAAACAGCAAGAAATATGTATAAGGCAAGAAATATCAGAAGGAACTAATACACCATACACCCAACTGAACATCAAGCCCCTTGAACTAACAGGTGTTATGCATGAAGAGAAAAAGAAAAGGAGAGAAAGATGAGGAAGACTTTACAAGCCATATACCTATCTCCCCATCAAAACCCTCAAGCCAATACACCACTGGAAAAACAAGGATCCTTCACGGCCCCTCTATCTGCCCTTGAGAAACCAATCTCTCCTGAGAAAATAAGATTTCACCATTCTAGATCTGACTGAGGAGATCACGACCGTTCCCACAACCAATACCATCACAAAACCATACCTCACTCTGGAACTATTCTACCTCTGACTGGTACTGTGCAGTGATTCTCCATTCAGCCTCAGTATCTGGTCAATAATTTAATTATGCATCTGGTTCTGAACTCATAAAGAGAGATTGCAAGCTTTTTTAACACCACTAGCGTCTTTGACTTAGGCACGGTTTGGAAACGATGTAAGAGAACTATTGATCTTAACCCTATAGTCACAGGTCACAGTTTCGTCACTACCTTGGTCATCTTCCTTTGGCTGAAAGGAAGTTGAAACCAACTCTGAAGAATGGCCAGGTAATGAGATATCTCGAACAGGTACTTTTCCAGGTTCCTATTTGCAGAGGAATCTTATAAATTAACCCTTCAAGTGTGAAAGCCATCCTTAGATTCATCATTTTCACTAACTTTAGACAGTTTCATACAGTACAGGTGCTATAAATAGAGCTTTAAAAGCAATCTTATAACCTTCCCTTGACTGATTATCGTCTGATAATTCGTTTACGTACAGAACCCTTACACCGCCAAAGTTTAAACAATAATGCATGGTAACCAGTTAAGTAACTACCGTGACATTGTTTGTGTAATTCTTCATATGCAACTTAATGTATTTTGCCTACAGCTTTTGAAGGAGTGGAATGTTAAGCTCCACCGTCACCGTGCATCATTACGGTACCAGAGTACAGGCAGCGTCAGTTCGCTGCAGGCCGGGAGTAAACAAGTTATAGACTGAGATTCAGCAGGCTCATAACTTCATCCAAAGGATCAAAAAACTGCCAAGAATATAATAAGGTGGATGATTTTTTTTTTTTTTTGACGTAAAATTCCTAAAATGAACAAAATGTTACCACGAATTGCATTTCACATGATGACTTTTCACATACCAAAGTACGTTTTCTACACAATACTGAGAACGTACTGCAATAGCCTACAGTATATTGTTAATGCAACTGAATGTATTTATGGTCCCTTTTTGTCAGTACTGTGATTATAACTTCCTTTTGTTTTGTGTATTTTTTTTAATCTTTCACCACCCTGTTCAGATGAAGACAAAGATAATCTAAAGTTGCCCTTTCTCTGAATTTGCTAATATTCCACGAGAAATTTAACCAGGAACATGTTTGACACTGACCTCGGACATTTCTTATTTCCTCCCTCACTGTCTTTTTTCACCCACATCAAGTGATAGTAAAATAATAGTACAACAGATGATGCTAATGGAAAAATTAGCCGTTAATCACCATAAAATTTTTAAAGTATCATGCATTTTTTATGAAGTAAGTTAATTAACAATACATATATATATATATATAACACAGCGAAAGCACTAATTCCAGTTTGTAAGAGGATTATGTCCAGGAATCTCAAATTGGCCTGACCTTGAATTTCACATTCTTCTGTTCGATTTTCAACAAACAGAGATAACTCACGTGGCTGTCTGCCTTTGCTTCTTCCGTCTTGTATAATAAACTGTGTTCCTTCAAGGCTGATGGGTGAGAGCAAAACATAGGTTTGGCTGAACAGCCCAGTGAAACACAACGAACTAGCTAGGGTAAGAGGCGCTGCACAGCTAGGCAGACTGTATTTCACTATTATCTCCAAGAATTATTTTACTGCTTCGCCTTTCTTTTCGATTTTTTATCTGATCGGTACGGTTTATGAAGAAAAACCGAGCAATGTCCGCCCCTCTGCTTCTTCAGTTAATGGATACGTAATATGAGGAAATAAAACGTAATTGTTTGTCTTCTATTTTACATTATATGACAAAAACAACATAAAAATGCTGTACATATTTCACGCTAAATGTTCACTAAAATTTGGTTCAAGGCAGATAATAATAGCACACTGAGGGTGATATGTATCTTAACCAAGCTGTGTTGCTTACTGCTACATGATTTTACAGATAAATCTCTCATCCACTTAGGACTAATGCACTCTTTCATTATTATTTTATATACTGTATATCTACAACAGTAGTCAACAGCAGTAACATAGTGCGAGCTGCGCAAGCCAGCCTCTTTCCTGCGTCCCAACCTCTCTCGCTGAGTTGAACTAAAATTCATGCTAAAAAAAAAAAAAAAAAAAAAAAAATCCTCTCTTTTTAGCGTTTCATACGAAGCTGTAAATTTAACTCACACACACACACACACACACACACACACACACACACACACACACATCCTCTCTCTCTCTCTCTCTCTCTCTCTCTCTCTCTCTCTCTCTCTCTCTCTCTCTGCCACCACTTCCCCCACTCTTCCAATAATGTTGCAAAAATGCGTGTGATGGAGTGCTTACGCGGCCCAGCTGTGTCGGTCATTCAGTGCCCGTGTCAGGGGTGTTGACGCGACTGCCGTGTCACACAGTGAAGTTGAGAATATGAGAGCAAAACGCCAGAGGCAAACAAGGTGGTAGGAGGAAGTAAGAGAGGAAGGAGGGGGTGGAAATCACAGGGAAGCGAATTGCAGCATGGGTGAGAAAATGACACACCAAAATGAGACGAGAATATGAGTGTATATGGGAGAAATAAACAAGGTGGAAGGCGGAGTTAATGATAAAAGGATAAATAGCATGTAAGAGGAATTACAGAATTAAAGTGTAGAGAAAATTACATAAAAGATGAGAATGTGTGTGTAGAACTGAAGAAGTACTCGTTAACTGGACAGCAGGATGAGGGTAGAGTGAGGAAACCGGGAAAACGAAAGAACATGAGAGATTATGAGAAAATGGCATAAAAAATTAGCATAAAAGGAGAGAATGCTGGATGAAACTAAACAAATGGGAGAGGCAAACAAGACAGTGAGATGAAACGAGTGTGAATGATCAGCAGTGAGAATCAGTGCGAAATAACGAGAGTGAGATATAAAAGGGATGCAATGCGGCACGAAAATAGAAAAGCAAAGGAGGTAAACAAGATGGAAGGAGGAGAGGAGAGTAAGAAATTGGCATGAGAGTGGAAGAATATGACATGAAAGAAAATAGCATGCCATCCAAGAAAGCGCAATCATAGACAGGATCATTCAACGTAAAATAGAGAACAGAGTGGAGAATTATAAAAAAAGCATTATCACCTGCATTAGTAGGAAAAGAATAGAAGATGGAGAAAGTGGGGGACGCTGAATGCAGTACTAAAGAAGGGAAATATGACATTAATGAAGACTATATAACATGAAGACAAAGGAAATGAAGAAGATAAACTGCAAGACAAGAGGATGCCTGCAGGAAATATGATACACATGAAACTGAGAAAATGGAAGAGGTAAATGAAATAGCAAGAGACGACAACTACGAGAGAAAAGAAGATTAATAAGAACCCACTGTGAAAGGAGGAGAATGCAGCCTGAGATGTTAAATCAGAAAGAAAGCAGAGAAAATGGGAGAAATCAACATTAGAGCAGGAGGAGCCTAGCACGAAAGGGAATAGAAAATGACGTGGATGATGGTGAACGTGGAAGGATGACGAACATGAATGAAGTAAGGAAGCAGCTTGAAAGAATGAAAGCATATTTTCAAAAAGCAAAATGAAAACTGAGAATATGCAAGAAGTAATCACGAAGACATAAGCATGAAAAATGTATGAAAATTTAAGCACTGCAGGAAAGGAGATAAATTTGCAAAATAACTGAGATACTGGGGGAGAGAAACATGACTGCAGGAGGCCATCATTAAAGGAAGTGATAAGATGACACGCAAGAAAAATGCAACATGAAAGACAAAATAAAATTGCATACAAATTTACAAAATGAGAGGCGAATGAGACAGACAGAATGAGAAGGGTAAGAAATGGGATGAAGGAAGGAGAAAATAACATGGAGGACGAGAAAATAGCATGAAAGGGAAAATGAAAATGCAAACAAAATAGGAGGTGGCCAGCATGAAGAAAATATGGAAGGAAAACAAAACATGAAATTAAATAAAACAGTATGAAAATAGAGACAATGGGAGAGGTAGGCAATGTGACTGAAGGGCGACAGTATGAAGTAAATTTGGTAGAAGGAAAAATTAGCATGAAAAAAGAAAAGGATCAGTATGAGATGAAAGGAGGTTAGGGAGATTAGCTAGACGAGACGAAGACTGGAAACTATTGTATGAGAAGATATATTATAGCATGGAAACTGTTAAAATGGGAGAGGTATACAAGATGGCAAGCATGAAAGACAGAGCAATGTGAAAGAGGGACAGTGTATCATGGGAGAAGGTAGGCTAACATGAGATTTAAAAAAAAAAAACGTAAAATAGCATGATTACTGCAATAATGGAAGGGGTAAATAAGATGGCAGGAACTAAGCATGAAAAGGAAGAAAAAAAATGAAATAAAGACAGGATATGGACAGATGGCACGAGTGGAAAAGCATGACAGCCAGCGAGAGAGAATGAGAATGCAACATGAAAACAAGGATACAGTAAAATGACAACAGGGATGAGAGGAGAGGAAAACAAAATGACGAGAAGAGTATGAGAGCAAAAAAGTAAGTAGGGAGCCTGAGAAGAGAAAGTGACATGAAAAGGGAAAAGATAACATGGAGGAATATAAAATCGCATGACCAGGGATAATATACGGTATATACACATGGGAGACGTAAGAGGGCAGCAATAAATTAGGAGAATACAGTAACGAACAAGTCGGAGGAGCAAACATAGTGACATTAGGGGTGTGAAAATGGAAAGTGAAAAACAGCATGAAAGACTAGGTACCATACTCCATTTATTGTATTTTGGTTCGGACCTCACATCTCTCTGTCTTAAATGTCGAGTTGCGGCAATAGATTATCATTAGAGTGTGACGCTAATCAAGAAGCACTGCAATGGATAGGATGTAGTGCATGTCTGTGCCACTGATTTAAGTCAAATAAGCTGCAAAAGAAAGAAAATCCTTGTGAGGTTAAAGGTGAATGAATTATAACATTAAAACTACAAAATTTGCTGCACGAGACATGTTTGAGAAAAGTGTGATGTAAGAAAAAGAGAACTGTAAGTGAACGAATAATGTAAAATTGAAACTGAGCTAATGAGAGAGATATATACTAGAAGAAGTGAGGGGATGAAAATAGCGTGAATGGTGGACAGTTTAGGTTGCGAGAAAGTGGGGGGGGAAAAGTGACTAAATGAAGAAAGTGAATAAGAGACTGAGCATGAAACACGTGATCAAGCAGTGTGAGTGAATGAAAATATGACATAAAAGAAGAAAAACGTGGATGAAACTTGAAAAAATTATACAGTAAAAGGAAAACCGAGAATGAAGGAAGATGAAATGCCACAAAAATAGAAGAAAACGGAATACGTAAAGATGGCAGAGAAAGGACAACAAGGAAGAGGACGAAAATAACGGAACTATTGAGTATAAAGGAACCGAGACTAACATGTCAAAAAGTTGCAAATGGCAAAACACACACACATACATACATACACACACAGAGGAGAGAAGCGAAAAATGACCACGGATAGAATACAGCATGAAAGAAGTGAGGAAATATTTGGCAAGGAGAAAAAAAAATGGAAAAAAAGTGAGATGAAAGTAGAAACAAAATAAGAAGAATTGTATAAGAAAAGAAAAACAGTGCATGAACATGAAGTGAGAATAAGTATAAAAAGTAAGAAAAAGGTGCAAGGTATATCGGATAAAAAGGGATAATAAGAAAACAGAAGGAAATAAGAGGTAACACCGCTTTAAAATATAAGAACATGAAGGAAAAAAAAATGGCAGGAAATCATAAACAGCATGAAAATTTTTTAAAATCGCTTGAAAGGCATAAAGAACAGAGAGAGGTGAAACATTTGCATACTGGCGAGAAACACAATATGATATGGAAAAGTAACTTGAAAGAAGTGCAAAATTAAACAGAAAAAGGTGAGGAAATAGAATGAGAGAAGTCTGAAGCTATTATGAAGGTTAAGGAGCAGCATGAAAGAGGAAGAATTCTATGACAAAGGCAAGGAAAACATTACGACTCAGAAACAAAAAAACAAGTAAAAAAAAAGATGCTGAAAAAGTGAGGAAAGAAGTGGACTAAAATAGGTATTTCCTAGGATTAACAATTATGCAAATGTTTTCAATAAAGTGTGGAAACAGCGTAAAAGAACTGACACTGTAGAATGGAAAAGAAGTGAGGAAATAGCATGAAAGAAATAATAAAATAAGAAAAGGAGGGTTTCGAAAAAATAATATGAACATATACCGTACCAAAAGACGGAATAAATTGATAAGAAATAACAAGAAAAAGCAAGAGAGTGGCAGAGGCTGAGAAAATCTGAATGAAATAAGAAAATACCATAAAAGAAGATACGAGAAAATGACAAAAATTCTGAGGAAATAGCGGGAAAGAAGAAAGACAAATACAATGAAATAAATGTGATGAGAATAAAGAGAAAACGAGGAAATTCCTTAAACGAAATGGGAAAAGAGTATGCACGAATGAGGTATGAAGAAGAAAGGAAGAAAGCAAATATCATGTAGCCTACGCGAATTCGTCAAATAACCTAAGAGAAGGATAAGACGCACACAAAAATGAAAAGAAATAAAATAAAAGAAATGCTAAATAGTATAAGTGTGAAACTAACACAAAATGAGAACAGAGAAAAGAGAATAAAGAGAAAAGGGGAAAAAAGTATGGGGGAAACGAAGTTATCACATAAAAACTCTATGCCGATAACATGCAAGAAGTGAGCAAAATTATTTTATAAAAAGTGTGAAATGTAATGGAGCAAAAGTGGTATGGAATAGGTGAAAACATGGGTTGAAGAAAGTTATAATTTCCTACCATCTGTAGACTCAGGAAAATAGCATGGAAATCAACAAATAACTTTAACGAATAATGGTAAAATAATAATTAAAAAAAAAAACGGGATAATACGCCTTAAGAAATTCAGGCAAAACAACGTGGAATTAAGAGGAATGCAGCATGAAAAACATGAGTGTGTGAAGTTAGCATGAAACGTGTGAAAAATGCTCAAAAAAGAGAAAGCAGCACAATTGAAGACGTAATAAAACACCATAAAACTGAGCTAATTACATGAGAAGTGGTATAATTGGATAAATGAATATTTATAATTCCTGCAAAAATAAGAATAGCAGAATGTAAAGCAGAATGAAAAAGGTATGTTAGAGTTAGTGTAAAAACTTCAAATATACTGAGAAATGGCATAAAAAAAAAGCGAGGAAACTGAATGGAAGAAGTGAGAATATTGCATTAAAGAATATGAAAACTCTCTAAATGTGTGAAAAGCTAACATGGAAACGAGACGTAAGAACCGAGCATTGAATAAGTAAAAAAAAAATAAATAAATAAATAAAAATAAAGGACGTGACATATTAAAAGAGCATAAACTATGTGCATGAAAACTTAAGGAACTGAAATTTTATTAACTTGTGAAAATAATAAGATAAACAAGAAACAGAGTGATGATGAGATGAATGAAGCCATAAAATTCCATGATAGAAAACTGGAAAATACTTTGTATGTTGGTGTAAGAAAAGAGCACGACTGTATGGAAACAGCATGACAGAAGAATAATAGACGATGAGTAAAGCCAAGGAAAAATTGAGGAAAAACAGAAAATCATAATAGTATATACATGATAGCAGTGAAACAAAATAATAACAAACCATGAGACAGTAGAAAAAAAAAGATATAATAGAGAAATGTTCGTAGGCGAGAAGTACAAAGAAAATAACATAAAAGGAAACGAATGAAAAGAAAATTAAAGAAGGTAAAAAAGTATAAAAGAGAAGCTTGAAATTTAAAAATGAATGATACAGGCCCCCCAGAAAAGCGAGGAGATTAGAATGAAGGAAGCATGAAAATTAATAAAAAGGTCTCAAAATACTACGAGGTGAAAAAATTAGAATGAAGAAATAGAATGAAGGAACGAGACAAGAGGACTAATGGCCATGTAAGAAAGTAGGCTAGCATATAAAAGAGCACAGTGTATGAAAAAGCAGGATAAAGCAATGAAACAAATGATAAAATACCACTGAAAATAGCAGGTGTAAAAGAAATATTATGGGGAAAAAGAAATATTCTGGGGGGGAAAAAGTGGATGAATAACATGGAAGATGGTGACAAAAATAGTTTGGAAAGAGAAAGTCGAAACTAGCAGGAAAAACGCGAGGACACAGAAAGACACGAGAAACCTACATGAAGTGAAGAAAATAGCATGAAAGGTGAAGATATGGAATGAATGAGGTGACAGTACAGCATGCTAGATAAAAAGTCTCAAGAAAGTGAGAGATCATGGATGAAGCCGTCAGTAAATACCTATCAATGGAAACTGAAAAAAAAAAAAAAAGTAGGAGAATGCGAGACCACTGAAGGGAGCACAAAGTTAGAAAGGAGCATAAGAATTATTTAAAAAAAAAACATGAAAGTTGTGAAAAGGTTGCACGAAAGATGTGAGAAAATACCAGGAAAATTTTGGAGAGAGGAGACAGCGTACCGAAAAATTTAAAACAGTAACATTAAAGTGAGAAAAGAGCATGAAGAAAGAAGTGAAAGATGAGACAATAAAAATAAGTACCAATAAGAAAATAACATGAAAAACGCGGGCAAACAAAATAAATAATATTAAGAAAGCGCGAAAGAAAACTGACAGCGTGACAGAAAGTAAATAGCAATAGGGATGAGATGAGAAACTATCATGGAAGGGAAGGGAAGAAGTAAGAAAAGAACATGGGAAGAGAAAGAATAGGTTAGGATATAGCAAGATAAAAGTTTGAAAAGCAGAGAAGAATCGAGAATATGAAAGCGAGAAAAAAAAATACGAAACTAGCAAGAAAAAAGCATGCAACAGAGAAAATTGTTCATAAGCACTGAAAAAACAACTACGGAATCAGTGAGGAAACAGTACTCCAGTGAGAATCTAGTATTAAGGAAATAAAGAAACAGTGTGAAACGGAATAAAAGCAAGGGGATATTTGTTTGAAAGCAGGGTGAACACAGAATCAGGAAAGTGAGAAAACAGTCCGAACTGAAAATGGGAAATGGCAAGAATGTACGAAATACCACACAGTAAAATAAATGAAAAACAGCATGACAGCAATGTGAGAAATTAGCATGGAAACAAGAAAACTGAATGGAAAAAAGGGGGAACTGATAAAAATTTGTGAAATAATACCAGAAGCAGAAGAATTGCATGAGAAGATAATAATGGCATTGAAAGAAGTGAAATAACACCATGAAGGAAGTGAAAAATATCATGCCATGTTAGAAATTAGCTTGATAAAAGAGTGTAGAAAGACAAACTAGAAGAAGTATGGAATGTTTTTGTGTATTAAGAGGCGATAAAACAGGCGTATTAATAAAATGAATTTCCATTATTTCTTTCGCAACTGGAGTGTGTTTTCTAATATTCGTCTAGGCGCGCATAAACCAGGAACTAAAACTGAATATCATAATAAACTCTG
>JAGKTI010018431.1:0-17706 GCA_018397915.1 Birgus latro | reverse complement strand
GGTGTGGGAGGGAGTCACTCGTGTCTTGTGTGTCAGCCATCCTTACACCAAGTGACCACACGCACACACGCACGCACACGCACACACACACACACACACACACACACACACACACACCTCTCTCGCTCTCTCTCAGTGCCGGAAAGGGGGGGGATTTACCTCTATGTATGTATGTACGTATGTTCACCTCAGGCAAGCATAAGCAAGTGTGTGTGTATGTATGGTTGTGTGTATGTATGTCTGCAAGTGCGTATGGTATGTGTACGTCAGTCAGGTGAGCTTAAGCAAGTATGCGTGTATGAATGTATGTACGTATGTATGTGTACGTATGTGTGTATGTATTAGGTGTGTATGTGTGTACGTGTGTGTGTGACCGTGGTGTACCCAGTCCGGCAATACCAGTACATTCAGTAATCACCAGGTATTAGCCGTACCGGGACACTGGCCACGCCGCAACACCTCATCCTTAACGATTTATTATATCCTGTACTGCCTCCCCTACCAGGCCGGGGAGGTTATGCAGTCACCTATGTTTGTCTGTTTGGTTGTTTGTCCACACGCCGTCTCCAAGAGTTCTCAATGAATTTCAATGGGTTTTTATGGAAGGGTGGGCCTGCCAATCAGGAACTGATTACCGTAATTTTGGAGGGAGCATCTGCATCCGGATCCTACTCCTGCAATGGCACTGGCAGAGGTATGCGCTCTCTGACTGCTTTCTAGTGTCTCTTTGGTATTCCCTTTCAAATTATCTGTGGTAGCTGATGATGATGATGATGATGATGATGATGATGATGGTGATAATGAAAATGATGATGGTGGTGCTGATGATGACGTAACACCTTATCCTTAGCGATCTATTTTCATCATGACTTCATAACCCCTCAGTGGCCAGGATCCTAGTGAGTGGGATTTTGCTGGAAAGATAACCGTACCGCCCTCCGCCTCTCGGCTCATAGACACGAGACTCAACGGTGTGTGTCATGCCCTGCCCCATGGATTGACTTTCAAAAAACGCCTACTTCCTTCATCGGCGGCATTATGTTCTTTTGTAAATAACGTGTGATAAGTCGTCTGGCCATGTGGAGAGGATGGGGAGTGAGAGACTAACTAGGAGAGGGTATGTGAGTGAGGTGGAGGGGAGAGGAGAGAGGGGGAGACTGAGGATGAGATGGAGGGATGGAGTTGAGAGGTATATGAGAGGGGGGGTACAAGTTGAAGGTATGGAGAGTGAGAGACTAACTAGGAGAGTGTATGTGAGTGAGGTGGAGTGGGGGAGAGGGAGGGGAAGACCGAGGAAGAGATGGAGGGATGGAGCAGGGGTATATGAGAGAAGGGGATGTGAGTTAGGGGTAGGGTAGCGAGATGGCAGGGAACAGGGCGTCACGGAGACGATTTGTTTGTGGCCTCCCCTTACTGGATTAAGTCGGGTGGCTATAGATAGATAGATAGGTGGGGTGCACACCATCCATTCACTTGATGTAGTGGTGCATTCAGATGACTCTACACTGGATGACAGTTAATTGGCTTCCTATAACCCCGGAAACCATTTACTTTGCTGGCTTATAATCATGTAGCCAAACAGACGCCTGGCGCCTGGTGGTCCATTGGGTTAAGGCGCTCCAACTCGATGTGTTTACCTAGTGGATCTGTTGCTCACCTAACGCCACTCAGGGAAGAACAACTGGCCAATCTGTCCATAAATTTCTGAACTATGTAGCCTAGCCCCGGGCCCCTACCTTCATGACGGGGCGATTTAGGAGTGAATGATGAACTGAGAAGTGTGGAAAATAAGTCAATGAGGAGTAGGTGTTACGGCAGCCAGAAACAATGGCAACAAGTGATATTAAGAGGTAGTGTGTAAAAGAAGTCGCTGAGGAGACAATATTACGGCATTTACAAAGACAAGAAACAGTGTTAAGAGGTAATGTGTGTTGAATAAATCGCTGAGGAAAAGGTGTTACGGCATCCACAAAGGCAACAAAAACATAGAGGCGGTAAGGGTGACAATCGATGCCGTCCACACAAGCGGACAGCCGACGGGCAAACACTGCTACCAAATCACGTTCCAGTTCACACGTTTAGAGGGTGGGTGGAGGGCACGAGTATAGATGACGTCATAAGCAGGGAAACCACAGGCAAACCAGAGAAATGCCCCTGCCCGTTGCAGAGGCACTGCCTGCTGGGCTGGTTACGGTACACAAAGCTATATTTTTAGCTTTAACTGTCCTGCGACAATTCTTACTTCTCATGTTGTCGTACTGCACTCAGTTCTGGCGAGCACCTAGACAGCAGGCCACTGTCCAACGTCGACTGGCCAACCACTACCTCACGACAGCTCGGTCTGCCGTGTGGACAACACAGGTGTGGCCGGTTGTAGCCAGTGGCCGCCGGGGACTGCTCAATCTGGAAACACTGCTAAAAAAAGCGAGGGATATCCGCTCAGCGGCCTGTGCCCGTCGGGCACTGCCTGATCGAGTGGACGGGACCTTTGTTTTGAGATACGAATGCGTCTCCTTGGTTACTGATCACGTTTATCATAGTCTACGGATCTTTGCCTGGTGAGAGTAAATGCACTATGAGACACATGTGTTGTTGCCTTACCTGAAATATGAACCCGGTGGACTGCAGGCTGAAGCAATCTTTGTACTGTCCACTACCCACCCTCGGGGGATAAGGAGGGAGATAAGGGACGTCTGTGTAACCGGTCAGTGGATGAGGCCAGTTATATTAATGCCACCACGTGACGGCATCCTTCTCCGGCATCAAAGTCTCATGGTAAGTACTGTAATAATACTCTCATCATTTCACCTTGGCTGCAGCTTGGCTTCTATCTGTCTTATAAGAAGAAATTCACACGATGTGGCGCTAGTCGCGGAAAAGTGCTTTGGAAGGAAGTTAGAGCAATAGGACCAACATTTTGTCACTGAGCTATGAGAAATAAGTTGCAAAAGGACGACAATCTGGGCCAAGTTAAGTATATGTCTGAAATAGGTGTCATATGATCTTGTTCAGGTGTTCGAGGCGTTTGAATCACGTTCCTTTCGCAATCACCTCAGTCGCCATCCTTCTCTCAAATAGGCTGCAAAATGACAACAATTTAGGCCACGTTAAGGTTAAAAAAAAATATATATATATAAATATGCTTCAGATTACCTCAGTCTGATGTTCGAATCGTTTGAATCCCTTTCCCTTCCGAATCGATGCTTCTCTCTCTCTCTCTCTCTCTCTCTCTCTCTCTCTCTCTCTCTCTCCCTCTCTCTCTCTCTCTCTCTCTCTCTCTCTCTCTCTCTCTCGGGAGCAGGGTGCACGGGTTCAGTGGTAGAGCGCCTGACTCAAGACCGAAAAGGTAGAGAGTTCGCTTCCCGCCCGGGTAGCTGCCTTGCTGGGAGAGGTAGCACTCCCCCGTCGCCTAGTGGAGCTATATGATCGATCAAGGTCTGTCTCGGGGAATTCATTTTTCTTTTTCTCTCAGTCTCGGCCAGGCGTAAAGTTGTTGACACTGCTCTTACCCAGGGGACAAGTAGGGTTCAGCAGTCATGGATTGTTATAAAAGGTTCTGGCTCATCATTGTATTCCTTGGGCCGCCAGGTGCACAGCCTCGGAAACCAACTACTCTAAGATGGGAATCTAAGGTGGCATCCAAGATGGCTGTCATATCCATAAGTGTTCATAAGTTGGTTATAGTCTGCAGTAATTTCAAGTGTAACACACGGTTAAATGTATTTTAAAGACAATGAATTCATTTTTTAAAATAGCTTCGAAGTAATTTGACGTACCTTTACCTGTAAAATCAATTACTATAAGCTTGAAATTGGAAATGACGTCCAAGTTGCCTGCCATATTTATAAATGTTCGTAAGTCGACCATAATTTGCACTAATTTCAGATTTAATACAAGATTTCTAGTGATGAAGTAAGAGCACTCCTTCTTATGTCACAGGTTATTGCTAGTGGTGGCAGTTTTGATGCATATGTGTGCATTGAAAACTGTAAACGTAACAATTACCCTCCATCCTTATTTAATGAGGATGGCACAGTGCGAGCATGTTGGACAAATCAAGGCTTGTGAAAGCTGTAAAGAAGGACACAAACATAAGCAGTTGTGAAAAGTTGCCTCCGTACAACAGATCATGTGCGTTAGTAATCGATGTCATGCACTGGGCTCATCGTTTGTCATTTGTGAAAAGTGAAAAGTTCTCTACCATTGCACTTAGATACAAACAAGTAATTCGCAGTAAAATCTCAGCTAATGCAGTGTCTGTTCATCTGTGTTTTGATAGCCACAGAAGTCCAAGTACGACGGAAGCAACAGGACAGACGAGGACTGGTAAGCTGAAAACAGTAAAAACATTTGATGTGTCAGACCAGCACAAAGCACCAGATTCTTCAGAGTTTTTTTTTTTGCCCTACAAAGCACAGTGACTTGCCTGCCTGTGTGATAAATAGTGTCAAGATGAACTCCAGTCTTCAAGTCGTGGTGGCATCCAAATTTATCTGGGTGGTGGTTTCAGTGAAGAAACAGTCAGTACTGCTGCAAAGTGGAAGTGTAACTGCAATGAGTCAACACATGAAGGGGCAGACACTCGTATTGTTTTGCCTGCCCTGTATAGTTTTCAAGTAGGCAAAGTTGATCAGGTTTTTGTTCATTCAAGTGATACAGAGTTATTGTCCTCTGTACATATTACGCATCCACCATGTTGAAAGATCTTCCAGAACTTTGGGTCAAGACAGCAACAGACAATTACCTTCCCATACATGACACTGCCAAAGCACTTCGGCCCCACAGATGCCTCTCACTTCAAATTGTTCACAGTCAAGTGGCAGGGATATCACCAGCAGTTCCCCTTTTACCAGCAAAAAGGGATGGATAGCAGCAAGTAAGAAAACTCAGCTGGATGCTTTGCAAGACTGGCAGTGAAGGCAAATCATAACTAAAGCTGTTATCGGTCAGGTTAGGAAGCTACAGTACTTGTCTTCCTCTACACAAAGAAAGCAGAGATGTCAGATGTCTCTTTGAGTGGGATTCGCATTAAAAATTTTTAAACCAAGACTATTTTTGGTCAAGGATGAGATGGAGGGATGGAGTGGAGAGGTATATGAGAGAGGGGGGTGTGAGCTGGGAGTAGGGCAGTGAAATGGCGGGGGACAGAGCGAAATGGAGGCGATTTGTCTGTGGCCACCCCTTGCGGGATTGAGGCGTCTGGCAATAGGTAGATAGATAGACAGATAGACTATTCTTCTCAGTTTCCTTCCACCTACTGAGGATGCTTTTATGCAGCATTTGAAACGTTCTGTAATGGCAACAATCACTGGCAAGACATCACGCATTGCAAAGCCTTCCATTCCTTTGCTGGATGAATATGTTTGGATAGTAAAGCAGGCAGAACTTGTCATTTCCAGTGACTGCAGAATTGTGGCCACCAGCGATGTCAAAATCCCTTTCTTTTGGTTGCAGAAAAGGTTGCTTAAGAAACTGTGTGCCAAAGAGAATGTTCCATGTTATTTCGCCTGCAGATGCCGTGGAGCTCCAGAGCTGTTCCAGAGCTCAGTGCTTCCAAGAAATTGAGGATGGCTGTGACTGATCAGATTTCCTATGAATATTGTACTTTTTTTTCCGTTTGAACAGGATTATCTCTGTACTGGACTAAATCCCAGTGTTAGTTATTTCAGTAGTTATGACGGTTGTGTTATGTCATTTACAAAAAACTGTGTGGTGTAAGGATGAAATGTTTAATTACTTGAATATTATAAGGGATGATAGAAGAGCCTATATTCATGACATGTTCAATTACTGATATATCTCTGATGTGTGTTGTGTATACACCTAATAACTGTATTTTTGTAAACTTTCCAAAGAGAAGAAAATGTGTTGTTCAATTTAATTAATTATTATATCTATAAAATACTTTGTAGTTTCTAACATAACTTTTTTTTCTGAAGACAAATAATATAACCAGCCTTGAAAATGAATAACTATGCTTACATACGATTTATCTGACACATTATCATACAATCAAGCCTCCTGTAACAAGCCACGCCAGACTGACTACAAACAGTGGCTTTGCTCCCTAGGTATCTTGTGGTTGTCCTCCAAGGGCCTGGGAATCTCGTAACGCCTATTCTATACTGATTTATGCTGCACATTACGCCTCATTATCCTCTTGTGTTACTGGTGAAAATTACGAGAATATAACGATACAAGTAATATATACGAGACAATATTAATACGTAATACGCCCGGAGATTTCGTAACATCTCTTCCTTGGCGACTTATTCTGAACATTATTCTCTTCCTCTTGTATGTTATTAATATAAACTGTTTCAATATTAAAGCTATATAAATAACATAAAATATAATGTTAAAGTGTAATGTGCAAAATAAATCGCAAAGACAGAGGTGATACGAAGCCTCCTATACCACCAAGACTACGAAATGTTGATGTACTGAACGAACTTTTTGAAATGTTAAGTCACTTCAGCAGGGTTGTCTGTCTGTATCTTCCTGTCTGTCTGTCTGTTCATCCATCCATTCACGCATGCACCTGTCCAGCCAGCCATGTGTCAGATATAACAAGTCTCTCTCTCTCTCTCTCTCTCTCTCTCTCTCTCTCTCTCTCACACACACACACACACACACACACACACACACACACACACATGGACACACCCTACCTCACCATCGCCACTCGCACCCTGCCTCACCCACGCGCCATGGTGTCGCTGTGCACCATGGGTGGAGCACCTGCGGCGTCCACCAGGGAGCCAAACCTCCCTATACTTTGTCGCACCTGGCCATGGGAAGGCCCCTGGTGAGGTGCTGTCTGCTGTTGTACAAGAGGGTGCTGGATCCCTACATGGTGTATGTACAGCACTGCACCTGTAGGACGGCCCCACAGTAGTTGTTTGCCTGTGGTCAACAGGTCTGCTCAGTCAGACAGACTGGGACTGAACACTAACAACCCATGTCCTTCTTCACGAAGTGCAGAAATAGGTCGTTGGACGTAAGTCTGATGGCTACATGACTGAACCCTAACAAGACATTGTTTTACTGACCCTCATGTAGTTGGTGGGAATTAATCTCAGTGCTCTTTTTTCTGGGTACGCCTCTTCTTCACCCTGTTCTTAACCAGACACACCTGCACACTCACCCTGACACATATTTCCACTTTGAGACTCCATTCGTACTCAGTCTCATAACACACCACAAACCACAACATATCCACAACACTACACCACACCACATCATACCGCACCTTTAATTTCTCAGTTGCTCCTTGGCGTTATGACATGAGAACATCTCATTTTGTGTCATACTGTGAATGGCTTTAGACAGATCACATCATCTCTTGAGTAGGTGTTTCCTCTGCACATTACACCTCAAAATCATCTTGACTGTATGCTATTGATGCAAAACAACGCTGTTATTAAAATGACAAATAGCACAGAGGAGAATGTTAGGCAGAATGGTGGCACAACACACCTGGGCAACACCACTGACTGGTTATACAAACATCCCTCAGGGGTCTGCAGCCACAGCGCGTATCCGGCTCTGGGAATATGATGTCTATGCCCTACATGTCCCAGATCACTTTTGGACAAGGTGTAGCATCCGTTAGATAATCAGAAAGGTAGTAGGTGGATGGTTACGGTTGTTCCGGGAGGTAACTGGTGTTCATCAGCAACTGCCACGGGTGTTGCCGCTGCGCGCTTTGTTGAGAGGTAGTAAGCATTGTACAGTGGTTAAGACGAATGACGCACATGGTTTAACAGGGCCAAAAAGATCTACAAGGCCAACCCCACCCCCGAGGCGCTCAGATATCTTCAATCAGTCATCCGGCACTGCATTGGCGAGAAAAACAGCATCAAGGAGCAGAAATGGCTGGAGTGGTGTCAGTCACTCGGAGCCCATTCCAACCTTGGCTCCATCTGGAGGAAACTAAACGCAGCCACCAGCCCCCTCCCTGCCCCATCAAGAGGCAGAGAACATGGCCGAGACCTTCGCCAAACGTACCTTCCCCGCCCAACTCCCAGACGACACCAAACGCCGGCAGGAGGAACTCCACCAACAAAGAGCCGAAGTAATCCGCATCAGCCAGAACACCCTGGCTGAGTCTGACCGTCCCTTCACAGCACACGAGCTGGCCCAGGCTAAGAAAGTCAGCACCGATACAGCCCCAGGCTTAGACGGAAATACTTACAGCATGCTTTCACATGCGTGCCCAGTGGCTGAGAAGGCTCTTCTGGACCTCCTCAACCACTGCTGGACCCTAGACCGTTTGCCCTCACAGTGGAAGTATGCTGTGATACACCCCATCTTTAAACACAATGACCCTAACAACCCCAGACCCATCTCACTCCTTAGCTGCCTGGGCAAAACAGCCGAGCGCATGGTGCTCCGCCGCCTCCAATGGTTCTCTCTGTTCATTGACCTCGAGAAAGCTTTCGAGCTCGCATGGCCAGAGGCCGTCCTTGCAACCCTGGCACACTGGGCTGTAAAGGGTTGCCTCCTCTGACGGCTCGAGGACTTTTTCTGAGATCGTGGAGCCGCTGTCCGCTTCCAAGGATACACGTCTGCCCCCCACCGATATCAAAATGGTACTCCACAAGGCAGTATCCTCAGCCCAACGTTGTTCAACACCTCTTGTGCAGTGCCTCTTGCACACCGATCTAGGCCCGGGAACCCGCCTACTAAGCTACTCTGACGACCTCGCCCTCGTTGTCCACAAAGTCCCCTTCCATTCACGAGCACAAAGGGCTCTTTCAAAACTCCTTTCTAAATGCAGGGAACTGGGGCTCAAAATTAACGTCGACAAACCAAAGCCCTACCCCTAGGTATTGGGCCCCTCACTGACCACCTACGCCTCGGAAAACGGCCACTGAGTATGTGACACCACACACATACCTGTGGGTAATAACAGACTCACATCTTTCATTCAGAGCTGAAGTCACACGCCTCAGGGAGAAAACCAAGACGCGCACATCCGCGCTCAGAGCCCTGGCAGGTAAAGGGAGAGGTGCATCCTTCAAAGTCCTCTGTCTCTTATATACAGGCCATAAGATCAATTGTTGACTACTCGCCATCGACACTGCCCAGCTAAACAGACTGGAGGTCAACCAAAACGAAGCAACGAGAATCATGACTTACTCTCCACAGTGGACCGAACTATGCAACCTCCGCCTGGAATGCGACTTAGAATCCCTCGACCTTCGCATCCAGGCAAGAGTGACAAGCTTAGCCATCAAACTCGCCCGTAAAGCCTCGCCCCTCCCCCTTCTCTCACGCATAAAAGACGCACCTGGCCTTCACCCTGACACCCTCTCCCGAAGCTGGATGCACAGTGACGCCCATGCTATCCACGCCCTAAACCTCTTTGCCGCCATGCTGCAAGCCCCTGACTCCCCTGCCCCTTATTACCTCCCACAAGCCCCCTGGGACTCCCCCCCCCCTTATACAACCTCCTCCTCTCAGACTCACCAACTAAAGCACACACACCCACTCAGTTACTGCGACAGGAGGGGTTACAACGCACCCACTCCATCACCCCTCCAGACACCACCACTTACTACACTGACGGCTCGGTTACAGACACACGAGCGGGGCTGCCTCTGTGTGTGGCGACCGCATTCACGGGTTTCGGCTCACAAATGGAGCCTGCACACTTCAGACTGAACTTGCCGCTATTGCAGCTGCATTAAGAGACGCCCTCCACACTGCACCCTAAGCGACCATAGTCATTCGTTCTGACTTCATTGCTGCAATCCACACCCTCAGACAATCCTCACCCTCCAACGGCCTCGCATTAATCACCATCATTGCCGCTGCCCAACGGATCCGAGAGGCAGGGGGTTCCATCGCTATCCACCGGGTCCCCAGCCACGTTGGGATGCGGGGAAATGAGAGAGCAGACGAGGCAGCAAATCAGGCAGCAGCCGCCCCCACATCGATATAGACACACCGCCCAGCCTCTCACGCATCAAACAATACAACAACGTACAGCTGGCTGCAATCGTACCGACCACGAACTACAAGTTCCGCATGGTTCTCCATCCGCAACCTGGTTTGCCCAGGCCACAAAATATGCCAAACTAATGCCGTCACTACCAAAGACAACCGTCTCCTCACCCGCCTTCACCGTCTCCAACTGGGATTCTCATGCCAAACCGACATTATCACCACTGACAACCCCTCTCCCACCGAAAGCAAGCACTGCGATGCCTCTACCCCCCACCACTCCTTCACTACCTGCTCCGATGCCCCGCTACATCTCGTCTCCGGGCCAACACCCCCTATCCCAACCCTGACATCCCGAGATCCCAATCTAATTCTGTCCCTCTGTGCACACTCAGCAATGCTGCCGCCAGCATCATTGCCACTACACCAACTCACACCCTCCTTGAAGGGGCACAAAAGGCCCCACCTCCTCGATAGCCCCCCCCCCCCCTCTATAAAAAAAAAAAAAAAAACAGTAGAAGAACTGGCATGTGTGCTCAGCGCATGCTCCGTCTTCCCTGCTACTATTAAAAGCTCTCCCCCACTGACCAGACCAATAATGGGCCCAGACTGCACTATAGGTGCAGAAAACTTTAAATGTACGAACAGACGCCTTCCCATCGCAGTGCGTCACTGAAGAGCTAATGAAACTCGGCTAGCGGAACCCATAGACCTCATGGCCAGACCCTCTGCTACTGCCTACGACCCGTTGAGGAGGGGGCATCTGACAGCAGATCCGAGCAGCCGAGAGCCCAGAAGATCAGGGGGACTGTTCGTTGGTTCAGCGTGAAGGCTGGGTACGGATTCATCACGCGCCAGGACACTGGTACTGATGTTTTCGTCCCTGGCCATATTATTGTTGCACCCAACAAACAGCACCGCCACCACTCTCTTGGCGAGGGTGAGACGATGGAGTTCAGTCTCTGACAGTCTCCTAAGGGTCCTGTGGCCAGGGATGTCTCCGGGCCGGGGGGTGTTGCTGTGCAGAGCTCTGCCCTTGCATGGCGATGTCCCACTGCCCGGAGACGCCAGTCTCAGGGTCCTGGGTGCTCTGGGGAGATGAACACCATCGTTGCGATGTGTATTGTGATGGCGAGGGCCTTTTGTGATGATGACAGGGCAGCTATGCGCATTCTCCTCCCTCAAATCTTCGAGGAAAATGGGCTGTCACGTCTTGTCATCCCTGAAAGCTTCGCCCGCGATATGCTTCCCGCCACTCGTCAGAGGCGTCGGCCGCGGCCACAGCAGCCAGCCCAACCCCGCACAACACCGCAGAAACGGCTGCAGTTGGACGCGCCTCTCAACAGAAGGACTGCCACTACACCTGACGACCCGGCTTCGAACTTGGACCTTGCACTGCCTACCGAGAATCACGTATCACCAGCGGCAGCAGGGGAGGGAATGGAGAACACCCCCGACCCTCGAGACATCTTAGATCCTGCTGCCCTGGACGACGGTGATCTCCAAGACACCACTATGGAGATGGGCGCTTCCTCCCCTTTGTCACCAACTGAGACCATCGAGAAGAAGAAGAAGGAAGAACATGAGGAAGGCGGAACATTTGCCTCCTCTGATGACTCGACCCTAGACCTGCGTGCTCCCTCCATCTCCACGAATGCCTACCCTCAGGATCAAACTAAAGCCCGCATCAGAGACATCATGCCACCTCTCCATCCACCATCAAGCAACGTCTCGACTCGTTATCTTCCGAAGAGATCTTCGAGCAGAGAGACTGTTACTGGGAAAACAACTTCTCTGATGCACTCGACGCCCTACTGAGACTCTCGGTGTCACTGCCGTTCAAAGAAGAACACATAGTATTACAATGCCTGGATGAAGTAATTAACACTCACCCCGACGACACAGCCAACATGTACTACACTGTCAACAGGACTGAACACGAGAGACAACAGCAGCTTCACAGACTGGGCTCACATATGGCCCGGCTTGCACTATAGGTGCGGGAAATCTTTAAACAAACGAACGCCTTCCCGTCTTCCTCCGTCCTCGACCCAAACTCTCTCTCTCTCTCTCTCTTTCTCATGTTGTATCAGAACAAAAAAATTAACCTCATTAGGAAGCTTTAGTCAGTGGTATAACTTCATTACGAGAATTAAACAACAAACAACGAGGTAAAAAGGTTAAGGCGAGGGCAGACGTCATGAAACACTTCACCACGGTGCAAATAGAATGAAAAACAGGTGTAGCAATACTAATTAGGATCCTTTACACCTGTCCCCGTCGGTCTGAAGTGGATAACCCGTCACGTCCTGACCGATTTCCTACCTCCGATACCCCCCAATCCCGACCAATTTCGGATTTTTTTTTTTTTTGGCTCAAACTCCGCTTTTGGTGAGAAACATCGAAAATTCATAGAGAAATCGCCCTCCTGAGCCTATAAATGTTGCTACAGGTGACAGTCAGCCTTACGTTTTCATTCTCTCTCAAGGTACCTGGCTTCAAAGAAAACGAACTATGGAAGGGTTAACTAATTCAAGCCACTTTAAATTACGTATTTATTTATTTATTCAGTACGAATTTATGTGCAGTGGAGGGAGGGAGAGGGAGGGGAAGACCGAGGATTAGGTGGAGGGATGGAGTTGAGAGGTATATGAGGTAGGGGGGAGTGAGCTGGAGGGAGGGCAGTCAAATGGTGGGTGACAGAGCGACTTGGAGGCGTTTTGTCTGCGGCCACCCTTTGCGGGATTAGGGCATCGGGCTATAGATAGATAGACAGATAGAGAAGAGTATATTGGTTTTCACACAATTAAATAGGCGTCGATATAAGCATTGTTCAGTCACCAAACACATCCACATGTGGTACCTTCCTTTACGACATTACCACCTCATCACTTCTGTTTGTTTCTTGCTCTAGCTTCTTTATTTCTTTGTCCTCCACCTCAGGAATCACTTTTACCGTGAATTTCGTCATTGGAGAGACCGTGGCGTGACATGTCTTTACTGGCCAGGTCACTGCTAACAGGTGAATTGCTGAGTGTGGGGGGAGGGGGGTCAGGTGGGGCCAGGCAGTATTCCTGCTTGACAGCGGGTAGAGGAAGGCCTCCCACATATGCCTACCAAAAATCACCCGTGAAACTTGAAAAATGTGCAAATGACTGACCTTGCAATTGCATAATGTATGGGTATGTCGTCGGGTGTCACTGTGACAAAATGTTGCAACGTACCCAAACGTCGTCAGGACGCCTCGGGTTAATGGGCCTGACCCTTAATCCTGAGAGGGTTTTCTTAAGCTGCAGGAAATCGTCTGAAGCCAGGCAAAGAGTAGAAGTTAAAAAATGGCGTCAGCAGATGGAGTATGCTGGTCTAGATGCCACAGATCGAGTCCCGGAGGTGGCTAGAGGTTTTGACATCATGTACAAGTTCTACATTTTATTTTTGATACCTTCAGACGATTTTATTCAGCTGTGGGTCGCCTTGTCTTATGGAAGGGCTTGGTGGAATTTATATTTAATCCCTCCAGTTCGAAAAATAATCTAGTCCTCTTGAACTTACCTTAAATGAGTTCACAGCAAAATTTGACTTATTGAGAAACAGAGACGGGACCCCACGAGCGTAGCTCATTTCCTGTATATCACTATCTGTCTATCTATCTATTGCCAGACGCCTTGATCCCGTAAGGGTGGCCACAAACAAATCGCCTCCATATCGTCCTGTCCCCCGCCATTTCACTGCCCTGCTCACAGCTCAGTACTAAAATTTAACTGGCACCTTGGAGTGGGAAAGGAGGTCTGAATGACGATGATGATTTATATTACTGTACCTAGTTAATAGCGTCAGATTACTGTACTGTACTTAAAGCATAAAATTTAGTTTCATGTGTTCTTAATGCTTTTCTTCCATTTGCCTCACCAGAACATAGTTACCTGCAAGATAATTTGTCTTTATAACATGCAGGCAAGTGTACTGCATAAAAATTTACACCATTTATCGGTTGTCTACAGTTTCGTACGTCCCATTTGTAGTGACAGCCATGCACATAGCCAGATCTAATCCTGAAGAGGTGCCTGGAGTTTTTTTTTAAGCATGTATGCTATCAAAGGATGCCAGCTGATCATCTACCCTTAAATGTACTGGACTGCAATTGCTTCATCTTGTGCCCCGACACCTCGAAGGGGGCCCAGTTATTAAACCTGTAGACAGTCACTTTGGTTTATTTGTTTATTGTCTTTATTTATACATTTAGTTTTTCCTCAGTTGAGCGTCGAGTGAAGATCATGGAAGATGAAATTGAGAGCATCCTTCAGTCAGTCCGCCAGATGTACCGAAGAGATCTCATGCACTACCCGGCTGCTGTCCTTAACAAACCATGGCAACAGATTGATATGGAGGAGGAGGAGGAGAGGAGTATGGCAGTGAGAAACAGTATGGCCTGCGTGTTAAGTACCTCAAAGCATGCTTCAATCCGCCACAGCCAAGAGACGTGGATGCAGACTAAAGCTGATGCTACATCCTGCCGAGAACAATGAACCCGCGTCATCACCACCAGTTACTAGAAGTGAGTCTGGCTTCCACAGTCTTGGGAATTATATACAGTAACTAATACAGTATTACATTTTACCCTTTCAACAGTCTTTTTTTTTTGTTTTTTTTTCTCACAGTAACGTATTAAAATTACAGCATATGAATGGGAAGCTTATTTGCTGATTTCACCCACTTTACAGGATTGATTGTATGAAAAAAAAATAAATAAAAATATGGAATACATCCGTGACATCTAGCAAGGTGTGTGTGTACCAACATATAGTACTGTACTGTATGTACTCACCATTCTTTGGATAAAACAGAATGTCAGTGGTACTCTAGCAAGCAGGATTACTAGTTTTAATCAAAGCAGTGAGCATTATGTAGCACAATATCCATCATATGTGGTGGTAAATTGTATCATGGAGAATTTACACTGATAACTGTGGTGCTCTTTTCGTTGAGTGTTCGGTCCTCTACAGTACAGTGTATATTGAGTGTGTTGATGTTTTCCAGGCGTGTGCTGCACCAGACAACGGAAAGTGTTGGAAGCCAGACCAACAACATGCTGCCAACACCTTCCTCTGCCAGGGTACAGTGCTCCAGAAAAGCGGTACAGTGAATAATATTATCTGTCTATCTATTTATCTAATGCCAGACGCCTTAATCCCGTAAGGGGTGGCTGCAAACAATTCGCCTCCATGTCGCTCTGCCCCCCGCCATTTCACTGCCCTGCTCTCAGCTCACACTCCCCTCTCTCATATACCTCTCCACTCCATCCCTCCATCTCATCCTTCGCCTCCCCCTCCCTCTCCCCTTCTCCACCTCACTCACGTACATTCTCCTCATCAGTCTCTCACTCTCCATCCTCTCCACATGGCCAAACCATACCTGACTCTGGTGAATAAAATCATTGGGCACACAGTAGTTTATAGCGTACGATGCTAGAGTTTCCTAGTAGAGGTGTCCTGAGCGTGAGAGGGATATTTACTGTCATGATATTTGCCATAAAAACTATCTGCAGTTTAGTAAAGGAGTGTATGTGATGCTTGTGTGGCCCTAACTCCTCTGGATTTGTACCTGGTGGACTGCAGGTTTAAACTGACCTGCAGTCCACCTTCTTGCCAGGGATTGGGAGGGAGTTCAGTTCACAGTTCTTTGAGGGGATGAGGAGGAAGCTCAGAGACGTTCTTTTGGAGTTCATCATTCACTCAGGGGATAGGGAGGGGATAAAAGATGTTCTCCTGCAGTCCACCAGTCTTTGGAGGGATAGGGAGGGAGCTGAGGGATGGTCTACAATCCACCATCCTTTCAGGGGATAAGAAGCTAAGGGATGTGTATAATGCAGACATCAGTGCCACCATGTTAAGCTGTCCCTCTCAAGCAGGTGTGTTTATGACTAAGTGAATAAAGGCAGTCATTATAAACAAGAGATAACTCAAAATACCACTTTTACCATACAAGTGATAGTCTGTGAATTGGAGAAATCTGGCAAATTGGCTTTTAGATAGAAGAGGAACTGCACTGAAATGTATTTGGTTTGTCTGTAGCAAACTATTCTGGGTCACTTGCACATCCTGAATACTAAGCCATAGCTGCATGAAAATTGATAAGCCTTAGTTATTTGATATGAATTAGTCTTCTTGGTTACTAGTTAAGTTAACCCTACACCTGGCCATTAATGAGCTGAGAACGGTTGACGATCTTTTATCAGTATAGGAAAAATGCAACACACTCAGTTTTTTCTGTAATTTACTGTGGTTAGGTATCACATGCCTTAGCTAGTCCTATAAGTAAGTGACCCCCTGATCTCAACTGTATAGAAAAGGAACCCTGGGTCAGATCCCCAAAAGCAGCGACATGAAGGAATTGGGCATGATATTGCAAAGTTTGTTACATGACGGTACAGTATTGTGACTCCTACTCTAAGTGAAGCTTAGGAAGGACAAATGCCAAGAGCGAGAGCAGTACAAATGCAGTACTGTATGTGAGAGGAGCATATGGAGTTATGTGGCGAGACAATCACACGCATGAGGACTGAAGGAGCACTGGTGTTGGTATGGATGTGCTAGAAAATATTAGAAATAATCTAAGACAGTTTACCCATGAGAAGGGTGTGGAGCATGGCAGAGTCTGAGGAGAAGGGGGAGGAGGAGCTGGAGGGATGGCGAGTAGTAGCATAGCCAGAGAGGTGGGGTGGCCAAGGTCACCCCTGAAATATGCGTGGTCACCCCTTTGCCACTCCGTTTTAAAAGTCCTAGCTATGACACTGGACGGTAGTGTGTTGGGGGATGAGGGTGATGTAGCCCAGATGGAGAGAATAACTCAACTCTCTGGTAGTGGCAGATAAAAGCAATAGTTACTTATTGGGGCATGGATAAGGGTGGTGATAGACCGGTGGTACTAGGGTCTTACTAGCAGTAGCAGTAGGAGTAGTAGGAGTGGTGGTGGTGGTGGTGGTGGTGGTGGTGGTGGTAGTGGTGGTTGTAAATCCCGGTTCATTCGAAATGTAAAACCAGTAGACTGCAGGCTGAAGTCGCCCTCCTGGTCCACCATTACCCTTTCAAGAGATAGAGAAGGAGGTGAGAGGTGTTTGCAAAACCAGGCACCAGACCCGCACAGCTATGTCAGTGCCACTACGTGAAGGCATCTTTTCCCAGCAGCATATGGGTAGTAACGATATTATACACCTGTGATACCAAAGCCGGATTAAGAATTGTGGGGGACCTTGATGCACAGAATCTTGTGAAGGCTGCGCAAGACTAACGTTGACAGCTCAGTAATAAAGGCACTGACGACATTTTTAAGTTATACCAAGTCTGTGCAGTACACATAGCAGTGTTTGCTGTTGCTTCCATATTAGGGACTTGAAATGTCTAAGGTCAGTATTCACTCTGTCTTGTGAGGGCCCCAGAGCAGTAGCCTCAGTAGCCCCCTCCCCCCTTTAATCCGGCCCTGGCTGATATTGCTCTCGTCAGTGATGCCTCCTCTACAACAACCTTTTATTTTCATACTCAGGAACTTTTGACTCTCAGATAAACAGAGTCGTCTGGTGTTGGCTGGTATAAATTAAAAGAGTTGTATGATCATGAGAGTTAACAGAGACAGCATTAACACTCTCACAGTAGTATGACTCACTCTCAACCTAATGTTATAACCAAGCAGCACCTGGAATAGAATAGTAGAGTTGCCCCTACCATGAAAGGGCCCTGGTACCATCTAGTGGTTGTAAAA
>JAGKTI010018430.1:0-17708 GCA_018397915.1 Birgus latro | reverse complement strand
ATTGAGGAACTCACAAGGATCGTAGTGTCACAGCAGAACATACTTCTAAAATTTGTAGAAGAAGTGACAGAACTTAGAGCTAGAAGTAACCCCACACAAACAAATGATAATGCCCCAAACCCAATGAATCAGTCCCTTGGTATAAACAGTACCAGAACTTGCAAAATCCACAAAAACCTCCATCTACCATGACTTTCACAGAAGCACCTAAGGTAACACTAAATCTTCCCAAACAGTTCGTTCAGTCTTGAAATCAAGAGACATTGCCTTGCTAGAATTAGAACTGCACGGATTACGAGCAGAGAGCCACCTAACTCGTTTCTTTGAAAATGTTGAATGTTATGCCACTCTGGATCATGGAAGAGTTGCTGTAACCAGAGCCAAGGTAGACTCAGATACTGCCGCCTTATTACAGACTGAGAACTCCAAAGGTAATCTTAATTTCTGGGCAGATTTGATGAAAATTCTCACAAAACATTTTGCCAGTCCATGTGACGAACAACAAGTTTGGGAGAGCATTGAATCCGAGGTATACGATATTTCGGAAGATCCGAGAATATTCGTGAACAGACTGACCTCTATCATTTTCGCCTTAGAAGCAGAATTCCCCACAGGTGATTGGCCTAGGAAGGATAAGCTGAGTAAGTGCAAAATCCTTCAAGGCTTACCTACGTATGTTCAGAATAAATTGACCTTCATGGGCAGCGATGTGTCTTTAGATAGATTCCTATAAACTGTTAATCAAGAACGCCAGTCGGATCAGGCACGTCGAGCCAGTAGTAATGATAGGGAATATGAAGTGAGGCAGTCTGATAGGACTGAACCCAAAGCTAAAACCCCAGCCGAGCAACAACATTCACTGCATTCTCAAGTGCCACAGGTAACAGAAAGAAGCTACAAGCTTCCCTAAACCAACTATCACATCAAATGAAGAACATGGCTAATTTTCAGAGACCCCAATGGTGTTCGTACTGTAAGACACGGACACATGATCAACGTAACTCTCCGTTGAACCCTCCATCTGGATCCTGTTTTGACTGTCTGACGATGAATTGTAGTAAGGGACAAAGTGATTGTTCAGGACGTGACGGTAGGACAAGGTGACTGGCTGCTGAGAACAAATCTCCTGCCATTATGCTGCTTGTGAATAACAGGTCATGCCAAGCTCCGATAGACACAGGTAGTGAATTCGCCTTACTGAGATAGTCGCTGGTAACAGAACTCGGTTTACCAACCTCTCAGAGTAAAACTATACCACCTCTTTCAGGCATTATAGGAATATCACTAAAAAATCTGGGCACGACCTACCTTGACATTTTCATAGGGCCTTCCAAAGTTGTGAAGCATTTAGGAGTAGTGATTCCCAATGGATACCTGAGTACCGATTTGTTTTTGGGTGTGACCTCTTGGAAGAGCCCCAGTGTCCTGGGATAACAGCCGTAAAACCTTCCAGTGGGCCGCCTTTACATACCCAGTTCATTTTGTTCACACTATCAGTGGCAGGCTGAGATCTGTTCGCGGAACCAAGTCACAGACATGTAGTTGGGAATCCCCAAGACGTAATTACCTAAGACTAGTAACAAGAATCGACCTTCCTCCATATCAGACCTGTGTATTGCCTGCATCAGTAGCAAACAACCCCCATGACATTCTTGAGATTATCTCTGAGGCTAAATGTCTCCAGCAAGAGGCACCCCTGTGTGTTAGAGTTAACGAGAACAAGGAAGTCTATCTCTCCTTTCATAACCCAAGAAGGTCAAGAATCAGTCTAAAACCTGGTACCTTGCTGGCCACATATAACAAATTATCTAATGACAAAAATGAGGACACACCCTTCCAAGTATGAAGTACCACAGTGAGCAATGTCATGCTTGCCGATTATGACACAGCCTCTGGTCCCGTTACACGAGAGGAAAAATTGCTGGTCTTAATTAACAGGTGCAACTGGGATCACTTATACTCTAGTTAAAAAGAGCAGTTGACTAATCTTGTCAATCAGAATCATCAGGTGTTCATCATTAGTGAAAATGAACTAGGAACCATTAAGGGCCCCCCCCCCCTGCTCACATAAGTAATTCCAATCCAACTCCAACCAGAAGTCCTCTATACAGATATCCCGAGAATGCTAAGGCAATAATATCACAAATGTTGGGAGATATGCAGACAAAAAACATAATTGAGCCATCTACCGCTGCTTGGCTGAGTCCGATAGTTCTTGTATCAAACCCTGATGGTAGTAAGTGAATGTGTTTGGACTATCGACATGTTAACACCAAGTTACAGACCGACTTACAACCGTTGCCAAGGTAAGATGAGTTAGTAGAACTGACAGCTGGAAACCGTTTCTATGTGACCCTTTCGTGAGAGATTCATATTGCCAGGTGGCATTGAACTAAGAAAGATGAGATGTTACCACTTTCAGTGATGGAATTTCACTGTACTGCTTCAAGAGACTCCCTTTTGGGTTGAGTTGTAGTCCAGCAATATTTACCCATCAGCTTCGATCTGTTCTGCAACTTCTTATGAAGGAAGGCTGGGTAAAGAATAATCTGGATGATATCATTTTATCGGCACCCACCTTTAATTAGCTCCTTAATAAACTGTCAACTCTATTAATATATCTCATTGAAAATGGACTCAAGCTGAATGTCTCTAAATGTCAGTTTGCCCACAAGCAAGTAAAGTTCTTAGGCCACTTAGTATCAGAAGAGGGCTGTAAGCGAGACCCTGAGAATGTTGAAGCAGTGGTTGCCATGAAGCCTCCTAAAAATGTAAAAGATGTGATGCGATTCATGGATGTGGTTGGATTTTATAGAAAACATATCCCCCCCTTTGCTCAAATTGCTTTCCCATAACTGAACTGACTATGAAACATGCTCAATTTCAATGGTCCCTATCATGTGAGGAAGCCTTTCAACTCCTTAATGGTTTAAACAAAGACTAATCAGTGCTCCTGTATTAGTACAAGCTAATAGCAATAATAAATTTATCCTGCAGTCTGATTCTAGTAGCACTCATGTGAGAGCCGCACTTACACAGACACAGTCAGATGTGTCACTCAAACCAGTGGGTTACTTTTCTAAGAAACTGAAGCCCGTAGAAGCACGTTACTCCGCCACTGAAAGAGAAGCTCTCGCCATATTCTTTGCTTGCAGGAGTTTCCACCATTACTTGTGGGGTAGTTGTTTCACAATTAAGACTGATCATCAGCATCTAGTAACTATTCAAAAAGAAAACGAAGTCACCCAAAATGAACAGGTGGATGCTGGAAATGTCCGAGTACAGGTTTGACATTGACTACAAGATGGGTAGGAAGAACGTGGTCGCAGACCAGTTAAGTAGACCAGTGAGAGTGCTAACATGGGAGCCAGATGAGACATGGCTAGAAAAGACTCGGGAAGAGATGAGAGAGGCCCAGTGTAAAGAGGTTAGATGGAAGGATATGATAGAGTACCTACAGTGTGGTGCGTCCCCAAACATCGCTGTCCTCGTGCCATTCTAAATCAGTTTGCTGTAGAACAAGGAGTTTTGTATTTGCTACTGTATACCTAAGAAGGATGACAGCCTACATTACTTACTGGAAGTCCCACAGGAGTTAAAGAAAGCTGCTTTGAGTTTAGCACATGATCAAGAGTCACGACACTTAGGCCGGAAAAAAATCTATTGACAAGGCTGAAAGAATGTTCTATTTGCCAAATCCTAGAGTAGAGATGAGTACCTATCTGTTAGAATGTAAAAGCTGCCAGCAATATAAGGGTACATCTGGGATACAACAGAAATGATAGGAGTTGCTCCCTGTGAACAAGCCCCTTGACCTGATCAGAATTGATCTCACTGATATGTGTGTTGGAACCCAAGGGTACTATTATGTGTTGACAGTTCTGGACCGGCTTTGTCAAATCTTACAAACTCAGGACTAAAACTATAGGTGAGGTGTGTGCTAATTTCTCTGAATACTGTACCTGTTTGACTATGGATTCCCAACACTTCTTCTCTTGGGTAATGGAGGAGAATTTTCCTCACAACAATTCAAAAACTGTAACATCAAAATAGGCTCTGTGACTTCATATCATCCCGTGGGATCGGACTATCGGAGAGATTCCTTAGGACCATGAAAAATGTACTGGAAAACATGTGTAAAGGTCATCCCTTCTGATAGCCCAAATTCTTGAGTGAATGTCAACTTGTTCTGAATGGTGCTGTCCATTCATCAGTCAGTGAACAACCCCATTTTGCTTTCTCCTCAAGGCACGCTCCTACACAAATAGGTGTGAACTTACCAGTGATAAAAAATGATGAACGTCAGGAGGCAGTGGCCGTTGCTCGTGATCTTATACAACAAACCTCTTTGAAAAAGGCTCACAAGTTCCGTGAAGTAGCCAACTGGAAACGGAAGAACCAAATGGTCGAGTGTGGAGACTTAGTATTGGTGAAAAATGAAAGCCTTGAGCCAAGTACGAGCCAGAAGCTGAATGCAAAATGGGTGGGACCATATAAAGTGATAGAAGTGGTATGTGATGGTGGTGCTTACCGCTTGAAAAACACGTTTGACGACACTGTAGCGCAGAGGGCAGCTGAGAAATCGAAACCTTAAATAGGAATGGAACAGTGGCTGATTGAGCCATCAGTTGTGGTGTAAGTTGATGAGGATTGTCAGCTTGAGACCTCGCTACCCAGAACCCGTGACCTGTCTGTAGATATACTGAGGATTGTTAATTGTATATTGTACCACTCTCTTGTCCCGTGAGCAAGTTTCATTCTCCCTGTCAAACCCCTGTCACTGATGTTACATTACAATAAGACGTCCTGAGTTGGATGCAGTACAGGTGTTCTCTGTATGAGGATGTATCGGAGCACATGAAGGCATGTTCAGTAGCTGTAAGGAAACTCAAAGAAGACTGTGTATGAGTTTCTAAGGATGAGGAGAATGTGTTACTTGTTAACGACTTTCCTCCTTGAGGCTTGTCTACCGAAAGGAGTGTGTAGGACAACCTAGTGTGGAAGTCCACGATAACCTCTATGATAAGCATCTGGGCCCGTACTTATGAAACACCAAGACCGCGTCAAAAAGTGAAAATCTCTCCTAAATTCACAGGAGCGAGTCATAATGGGCCAGTGCACTGAGTGGTCCTGCCATCTGGTGGGAGTCTGTGAACTTCTCCTAGATGAGAGATTTGCGGGTGTGAGGGTTACAGTTACCAATATTTGATATTATTCTACCCAGAGCCAGCTTAAACTGAGTGTTGTTATGTTGAGCAGCAGGTTCACACCAACAAAACTAAGGGTTTTACAATATCCATGGCCTTATAAAGAAGGTGGGTTGGGAAAAAATAGTATTCAAACGTATGTTCTCTTCCTGTATATCAGGTGATTTCTAGGGAGGCATTAACCACTAAACCGTGGGTCGTCGCTTCCGTGACGATCGGGGGCAATGGATCATACCGCGGGGCGTCACTTTTGTGATTTTGCATTATTTTGAATTCGCCAGGGCTTTCAGGTGGTGACTTGTATCATCTATCAGCAATGTGCAACAATAGTCAGAGCTGCTAATGTCATCAGTACTCCCATCCATTGTTGACAATTTAGCCATTTTTCCCCATTCTAGACTCCCCTCCCAACCTCCCCTCCATTACCCTCTCGTGTCGTCTGCTCAGCCACTCTGTGCTATGTAAATCTTCCCCGGATTTTTCCACTGATTTCATCCATTGAAATGAGCCCTATGCCCTCTTCTTATACAAAGTAATATATATATATATATATATATATATATATATATATATATATAAAGTAATTGATAGTGACATACACCTGGAATTGGCTAATTATCACTTGACAACATCCAACCTACACTCGTTTGCTAATTTCCCCTGCTTTTTCCCCAGTGAAATATGCCGTATGAGCTATTCTCGTAATATAAATGTATATAAGAAAGGAAGGGAGAAGCCTGAGTGATATTTATATTCACCTTGAACTACATAATTTATTATGTATTGTCTAGATTTCCTACGACGTATTTCTTAGTATATACATAAGCAGCTGACATTTTCAGCTGGCTACCGAGATACGTATTGTACATTCAATTCGCTCTCGTCCTTCACGGTGAAATCACGTCGCAGTCGCGCCCCTCCATTTCTGCTGCTTTTGCACCCATTATAAAAGGCCATGTGACCTCTACCCCTACTAAACATCGTGTGGGAAGCAGTAAAGGACTGTGGATATATATAAGTGTAAAACAGTAATAAAAATAATAAAGTGTGTGTGTATTTGAATAAGAAATGACAATACAGGCGGCGAATTAACGCGATTTGGAGGCTCGTACGCGCTTGTATTTTACATTGCTTTCACAGTTTTTTTTTTTGTATGGATTCGAATCTACTTGGAAATCATTGAATACTGTGTCTAGTTTTAATATCTGGCAGTGGTATTCATATTACGGGAAGTCGGGAAATGTAAAGTGGAGGCTTAGTTACCCAACTTCAGAAATCTCCACAAGTCTTACGGTAGCCTAAGAGTGGTAAAAAAAAACATCCCAGGAGAAAGCTGAAGGCATGTGCCATAGGCATATTTAATTGCAATAATCTAGGCCTAATAACTGATTTTTGGCAAATATTTTTTAAAAGTCAGTCGGAGCGCAGATTTGCCCCACGGGATGGGTACGGCGCGCCTCCGACAACCCCGCGATTTAAGGGTTATAAAGGGTTTATGTGTAAATACTGCCTTCAAGCATGTATAAAGATGGTAAATAAATCGAATAAGGGTGATAGGATTTCCATTTTTTTTTAAACAATGATGAAAGATATGGATAGATTCGCCATGCGACATTTCCATTTGGTACTCGGCACTGTCACACGTACGATTGTAAGCAAACACGAGACTAGCAAGGTGCGTCAGTGATGGGATGACTTGGTTGTGTGACACTGAGAATATGAACAGTTAGCAAAATGACGACCTTTGTTTGCGCTGTGGCTGACTGCAAATCAAATTCATCTTTCAATGCAGATCAGCACTCATTCATGAAACAAGTGAAAAGATGAGCCAGGTTTCCATCAAAGACGTGGGAGATGGGATGTAGATGTTTTGAGTGGAGAGCAACCAGCGAATTTTAAAATATGGCAGCGAATTTTAAAATATGGCAAAATTTGTGCATGAAAGCATTTCCTCATATACTCTTATTTACCATGTTATATTCATAAACCAAATATATGGGATGTCTGTTGAACAGTAAATTGTATGTAGAAGTTAATTCCATGGAAATGCTGATTCCTGTTTTACGATTTTTTCTAGTGCCACTTACACACCAATAGCATAATTGTAACACCAATAGCATAATTGTCAAAGACATCTGAAAAATTCTGTGATTTAAGGAAACTACATGAAAGCGAGTAGAACAATTTATCATCAAACCCGCAATTCATTTTTCTAAGAAGAGTTCACACTCTCCCACCAGATGGCAGGACCACTCAGTGCAGTAGCCCATACCTAATGTTCAATCTAACCTGAGTTATAGCTAAAGACACCTCCAGCATTGGTATAGCACTTAGGACACAGCTTAGGACTCAATCATAGTATTAAACATGGCCGCCGCACCACAACGACAACAAATTCGCCACTGTCAAATAAGTTTTTGCGACAGGAAAGATATGCTTAATGAGCTAAGTGATTCAGAACTGGTAAAGAGATACCACCTGGACCGTGCTGGCATAAGTTTTATGGCATTATGTGTGGGAGACCCTAACAAGACCAATGTCAGGAAACAAGGCTCTCATGGCAGAAATGAAAGTTATTTTAACATTGTATTACCTTGGAACTGGAAAAATGCAACTTTGTAGTGGTGATGACCACTTTGCATTTCTCTATTGTATGGAGTTCTCCATGCTGCCGGTGGCGGTGGTGTTGCTTGTTTACATGATGCTGTGGTGAGCAACATGTCCTTATCCACAGAAAAACAAAGTGGTAAATAAATGATAACTAGGACATGACTTTAATCAGTTGACTTTTTGCCAAAAACATTTAAGAAAAATATTGAAGCAATTTAACTTTATTTGTTATGCCTTCTTTTTTATTTTTTTTTCATCAATTTTCACAACTCTCAAGTGCTACATATAGCAAACCGCAATCTCAGCAGCTTATGATTTTGACATAAAATTTCGAATTTGTTATGATGAACTGCTCCTTAAGTCTCACATTTCTGACTTTCACCTAAGACGTAGGTTTTACAAGTACGGACCAAGAGGATGCCTAGCATAGAGGTTATCATGGACTTCCGGACTAGGTTGTCCTAAACACTCTTTTCAGGAGATAAACCTCAAGGAGGAAAGTTGTTAACATGTAGCACATTCTCTTCATTCACACAAACTCTCATACACAGTCTTCCTTGAGTTTCCTTAGAGCTATGAAACATGTTCACATGTGCTCCAATTCATCCTCATACAGAGAACACCTGTACTGCATCCAACTCAGGACGTCTTATCGTAAAGTAACACCAGTGACAGGGCTTTGACAGGGGGAATGAAACTTACTCACGGGACCAGAGAGTAGTACAATATACAATAAACAATCCTCAATATATCTACAGACAGGTCTGCGGGTTCTGGGTAGCGAGGTCTCAAGCTAACAATCCTCATCATCTTACACCACAGCTGATGGCTCAATCAGCCACTGTTCCATTCTTATTTAAGGGTTCGCTTTCTCAGCTGCCCTCTGCGCTACAGTGTCGTCAAATGTGTTTTTCAAGCAATAAGCACCACCGTCACATACCACTTCTATCACTTTATATGGTCCCACCCATTTCGCATTCAGCTGCATGCTCATACCTGGCTCAGGGCTTTCATTTTTCACCCATACTAAGTCTCCACACTCAACCATTTGGTTCTTAAGTTTCCAGTTGGCTACTTCACGGAAATTGCGAGCCTTCTTCAAAGAGGTTTGTTGTATAAGATCATGAGCAACGGCCATTGCCTCCTGACGTTCATCATTTTCTATCACTGGCAAATTCACATCTATTTGTGTAGAAGCATGCCTTTAGGAGAAAGCAAAATGGGGTTGTTCACTGACTAATGTATTCACAGCACCATTCAGAACAAGTTAATATTCACTCAAGAATTTGGGCCATCGGAGGGGATGACCTTTACTCATGTTTTCCAGAACAATTTTCATGATCCTGTCCAATCTCTCCGATAGTCTGTTCCAATGGGGATGATATGGAGTCACATAGCCTATTTTGTTGTTATAGGAGGAACAAAGGTCTTTGCATTGTTGCGAGGTAAACTCTCCTCCATTATCCACGAGAAAAAGTGTTGGGACTCAATAGTCAAACAGGTACTCTGAGAAGTTAGCACACACCTCACCCATAGTTTTAGTCCTGAGTTTGTAAGATTTGACAAACCTGGTCCAGAACTGTCAGTACATAACGGTACCCTTGGGTTCCAACACACATATCAGTGAGATCAATACTGATCCGGTAAGTGGCTTGTGCACAGGGGGCAACTCCTGCCATTTCTGTTGTAGCCCAGAGGTACCCTTAACCCGCCGAGTCCTGACCGTTTTTTTTACCCAGCCTACCCCCAGATCCCGACCGATTTTCGACTTTTTGTTTTTTGGCTGAAACCTTCGGTTTTGGTGAGAATCACCGAAAATTCATAGGGAATTCGCGATCCTGAGGTAAAAAAAAATGTTGATACAGGTGTTACTCAACCTTACGATTTCCTTCATTTTCAGGGTACCTGGCTAAAGAAAACGAACTATGGAAGGGTTAACTAATTCAAGCCACTTTAAATTACGTATTTATTTAATTTATTTGGTACAAATTTATGTGTAGTAGAAGTCTATATTGGTTTTCACACAATAATATAGGCGTTTATAAGCAATTCACCCAAAACCCCAGTATATGGCACCTTCCTTTACGATATTACCACCTCATCACTTCTGTTTGTTTCTGCCTCTAGCTTCTTTGTTTCTTTGTCCTCCACCTCAGGAATCACTTTCACCGTGAATTTCGTCATTGGAGAGACCGTGGGGCACCATACCTTTACTGGCTAGGTTACTGCAAACAGGTGAATTGCCAGTGAGGGGGAAGGGGGGAGAGGGGGTGAAGTTGGTCCAGGCAGTATCCCCGCTTGACAGCGGGGAATTCACTCTCTGGAATTCACTTCCTTGCAGTTGCTGCCAACAAACATTTAATCCACATTCATTTAAATCCAGTTGTTATCATCATTTTATGAATGGAGATGCCTTTAGGCATATAGACTTGTTTTTTATTTCCTTTGTTTTCCCTTCCTCCACTTATTGTCTCAAAAAAAAAAGTAACACGACGAAAAACAATACCTCTTCGGACTCCGTCCGGGCAAGGTGAAAATCGTCTGAAAATAGCAAGAGTAAATTATAATAAGACGCATAGGGTTTTAAGCGGTTAAGAGAGCCATTAGAAACGCGGGTATTCAATGAAAGCTAGGTACCGGGTGGTGCATAAACAATGCTCCACTAGAAACTCCTTGTGGTACAGGTATACTGTGTTGTGGGGATGGCTAAGTCTGCTGATGTTGGCATGTCTGTGACAATAGGAGTAGGAAATGAATGAAAGATGCAGGACAGACACTGATAACGCTGACTGTGCCGCCCCCTCAACACAGGCGAAATTGTCTGGCCGAGTGGGAGAGGAAAGGAATCAGTCCCTCAACGTACGAACATAAGAAGAAAGATTAACAGTAATTGGCCAGTTGGTCTGTGAGAAAAAAAACGAGCGTCCTAGGTACTCCTCACTGGAGAAAGTTATCTAAGTTTAACAGAGGTAAATTTGCATAAGTCTCGTGAGTAAATCAGGCAATTAAATCCCCTAACTCACCTACAAACACCTCTCATATACTAGCTAGTTCCCTAAGATTTGGCCAAATCAACAAGGTCACTTAGCTACGTATTGAGTCGAACAACAAGATGACGACGGGCGTGCTGTTTCGGTCTTTCCTGGGCAATCAGGCGTCCTTTGGGGGTGTATTTACAAGCGCAGCTACTGACGGAGTGAAATCTACTCAAGGAGTGTGCAAGATGGCGAGCTTCTTGTCCCTCATAGGATAGAAGAGTTGCCAACTATTGCTTAATTACGTCAAATACAGCTAACTTACTCCGTAAAATACACAAGGTGAATCTAACTTAATCTAATCTTAGTTTTAATTAAACTAAACAAGATATTCCCCCTTTTCTACAGATAGATATACTGTATATACATTAAAACTGGCCTCCCGTTTGATCGTGGGCTTTTTCATCCTTACCACGTCATCCACGCAGGCGCAGTTTAGGTCAATGGAAAATTCTCCAGTTTTACATGTATGTATGTACATAGTTGTCTACCAATGTTAAACTCAGTAGCATTTAATTTATTAATAATAAGAATTAACAGAACGTAATCTCTGGGTTTTTAAACCTCTCAAGTACGTCTTCCTCTGCTCTTTAACAATCGACAACTAAAGTAAAAAGCACAACAGCTCGGGGGAAAATATTTTCCACAGTTTTGGGGCAGGGCGAAATATGATACGCTGTATCATGTAATATGTCCCTTTGCCCAAAGCTCTCTCCACTGATCTCTAGAGCCCTGTGCCGCGACCCTTCTAGGTCGCACATCTTGACCCAATGGTTCTCCACCATCCTCTGTTTCAAGGGGAGCCGTTAATTCTAGGGGCACCAGTTTATCTATCGTTTTCATACTGAGATGTCCCCTACATTTCATTTTTACAAGTCTTAGCACCCCCTCTGAGTCTGGATGTGTGGAAATCACCTTAGCTAACGGCCACTGGGATCTTGGTTGTTCGGTTTTCACTAAGACCACATCTCCTATATTTATAACTGATTTGTTGCTGGCAGCCTGAGCCCCATAATATCTTTCTCTTAGGCTCAAGAGATATTCTTCACTCCAATGTTTATTCCAGATGTCCAAGACCCTTTTAAGACGTTGGTATCCCTCGCGCAGATGTTGCCCTAGTTCATTAGTTCCAATTGTAGGATCATTTATTTCCTCCTGGATATCCACACAAGGTATTGGATGAAGTTTCCTGCCATGCAACATATGAGCAGGTGTCAGTGCTTCAATTCCAAGGCTAGTATCATCTAAATAGGTTAATGGTCTATTATTAATCCTAGCCTCAATTTCAGTTATCACCGTTCTCAGTTCCTCTCTGGTGATCTTAGTTCTGTGTAGAGTTTTCCTTATGCAGTTCTTACTATTCCAATCATTCTTTCTGTAAATCCATTTTGCCATGGTGCTCTTGGAGCAATGAACTGCCAGATACAATTTCGGATTCCCAGTGCTGTCTTAACCTTTGGGTCATTCATTATGTTCAAAAGTAAAGGTGCTGTTCCAACGAAATTAGTTCCGTTGTCGCTTATTAATCTGGTAGGACAAGACCTTCTAGCAGCAAATCTTCTAAATACATTCAGGAATGTCTCTGAACTGAGATCTTCTGCCATTTCTAGATGGACTGCCCTCGTGTAGGTGCAAGTAAACAAACATATATACACCTTATGGGGAGTTCCCTCACCCGTAACAGTTATAGCCCCTGTGTAATCAACTCCAGTTACCTTGAAGGGCCTACTAACATTCACCCTATCCTCTGGTAAAGCAGGTGGTCCTGGGTAGTCATATGGCCTTTGCTCATACCTCCTGCATATTATACAGCCTTTGAGATATTTCTTTACAACCGATCTACCCTTAGGGATCCAATACCTTTCGCGGACTCGGGCCAAGGTCTGTGGCACACCTCCATGAAGAGTCAAGTCATGGGCTTCCTTTACAATTAACTCTACAAAATAATCTTTCTTGGGTAGCAGTATAGGATGTCTAGTTTGAAGAGGTAAATCAGCCTTTATTATTCGGCCACGGCATCTAATCAGACCCTTTCCGTCTAAGAACAATCCTAAATCTCGGATCAATTTGTTCTTATCAGTGCCTTGACATAAAAGGTTAAAAATCTCTCCATAATACTTCCTTTGTATCCTTCTCACCCAATATTCCATGGGATCAAACTTCTTAAACTCCACTTTCTTATTCAAAAATCTAACAACTAACCTAGTGGTATTAATGAGTTGTTTTATAGATGAGAATCTGCTAATGTCAATTATTTCTGGCTCAGGTACTACTGGATCCAAGTTTACAACACTAACCTCAGCAATACTATACAGTTTTTGCTCAGGCCAATCCTTAGTGAGTAACCATTTAGGACCTTTAAACCACAAGTCATCCTTGATCAGTTTCTTTACTGTGGAACCTCTTGAAAGTAAATCAGCTGGATTTTGTTTAGAGGATACATGCATAAACTTAAATTTAGAAGACATTTCTCTTATAGTCTTCACTCTATTGCAGACAAAAGGAATTTTACTGTCATCCTTTCCTATCCAGTAAAGACAAATTTCACTGTCAGTCCATATATAAGTATCCTCAAACTGAGTATCCAGAGTAGTGGTTAGATACCTGGCCAATTTAGTTCCTATCTCTATGGAAGCCAATTCCATTTGAGGTAGGGTTCTTTCCTTAATTGGTGCAACTCTGGCTTTGGACATAATTTTACTGTCATGTCCTGTTGCACAATAAGCTACTGCTCCATATGCCTTCTGAGAAGCATCACAAAAAATGTGTAAATGTGACTTCTCGTTACTGTTTATCATCCTGGGAATACTTATGCTTGATGATTTTTCAAATTCCTTTTGAATCTGTTCCCACTGTTCAGCATACGTTTCACCCAATTCTGTGTCCCAGTCTAACTTTTCTCGCCAAGCCTCTTGCACTAAACATTTTCCCCTAATAACTATAGGACTGACTAATCCTAATGGGTCAAATAACATGGAGACCTGACTTAACAGGGACCTCTTGGTGAGAGTGCCATCGGAGAACTTAATCGGCTTTAAACTTATTTCATCAGCCTTTGTAACCCAGTTAAGACCCAACACATTTTGAGTTTCGGGAATGTCAGTATTTGGATAGTCCTTTTGTATTTTATTCCTCAAAAGCGGTGAATTTGTATTCCAGCTCTGTAGCGGCAAATTTGCCTTCCCACATTCGGAATTGGCTACTTCATAAGCCTTCAATACTTCCGTCTCTGTATCAGCAACACCTTGCAAATTATCCATGTAAAAAGCCTGCCCTATTTCTGGGCATTTGGCCCTTTCAAAATGATGCTTCAATGTGTTGCAAAGTAGGAAAGGACTAGCACAAGAGCCAAAGAGCACCGACCAGAAACAGTAGGTTTTCAATGGACTATCCTCATTTTGAGGGTCTTGAGGCCAGAGGAATTTTGTAAATTTCCTATCCTCCTCCCTCAATCCTATTCTGAGAAAAGCCTTACTAATGTCTGCTGTAAAAGCATAAGGTTTCTCTCTAAATCTTAGTAATACATTCCCTAACTTCTCTGTTAGTGTAGGTCCACAGTATAGGCAATCATTTAAGCTGGCTGACCCCTTGGACGCTTTACTACTACAATTGAAAACTATCCTTATGGGAGTTGTTACTGAATCTTTGCTTACAGCATGATGTGGTAGATAATGTCCCTCTTTATGGTTAACAGGGACTTCTAATTCTTCAATAAATTTATTCTTCATTTGATCCTTTATAATATTACCATATATGGTTAAATGTTCTGGATTGTTTCTCATCTTTCTTAGAAGAGAATTTAACTGAGCCTTAGCTGCTTGGAAATTTGTAGGTAATTCCAAATGGTTTAGTTTCCATGGTAATCCTACCCAGTACTGTCCATCCTTAAATTCCATAGACTGATTATACAAATCCAAAGTTATTTTATCTTCAGGGATTGGATCTTCAGTGTGTATTCCTACTCTGTCTAGGTCCCAAAGTTTGTGTACAGGTTCAGTTTTTTCATCCAACAAGTCATTTATCTGAGTAGGTTCTAATTCTGCACCTATTCTAGCTACCATCAATGACTGTGTGGGGGTAACAAAGACTGAGTCTACTAATTTGGCATCTCCTCTGTCTTTCTTTGGAAGAGGCAACTGACCCATAATAAGGTTACCTCCTGGACTCTTGAACAACTGTACTTTATTCTTCTTAAAGGTCCTGTGTAAGAATCTTCCACAGTAATCTGATCCAATTATCATTTTTATGGGACCCACAGTATCTGATTTTACATTATGTTTTGCCAATCTTATCCCTGAGCTTTGCAAATTATCAGAGGTTTCCTTTAGTCCCTTTATATAAATACTGGTTTCCATCTTATCCAGTACAGCTGCTGTTATGCGACATTTATATCTGCCAAGTTGTATTAAGGGTCTAACTAAATCAAAGGACTGTGCTTCTTTAGTAGTTAAGAACCCTGTAATGGCTAGATTTACCTTGCTGACAACAGGTAACTTTAATTTATCTACAATGTCTGCAGAAATGAAGGTTTTCTGTGCACCTGTATCAAAAAGAGTACATACTAATATGTTCCTATTTTCACTCATTACCTTTACATCAGCAATTGGAACTGCAGCTGGCATCGTTACTGGAGTATTTGCTTCCGCAACTGTCATATTGACACTTGCAGTTTTAGGAACCTCATGTTTCATCATCCTTGGGCACAAAGCACTATGATGATTGTCCTTTTTACATTTGAAACAAAGATTTAATTTAATTTTACAGTCAGCAGAACCATGTTCGGTATTCATACAAATCATACAACATCCCAATTCCTGAAGTCTCCCTATTCTAGAAGCATAATCAGGATACTGTTGGCAAGATACACTGGAATGTTGTTCACCACAAAACACACAAACCTTCTTGTCCTTTACCATGAAAATTTTTACCTTCTTAATTTCATCAGCTTGTCTATCCCCTGTTTTTATTAATTTATCCTCAGACTTTAAAGAGCTAAGAAAAGTACCTATCTCTTCCTCAGGTACAGCCTTACCTATTCTTGGCTTGGCTTTCCCAGCCAGTTGATTAGTGGTTCTTTTTCTTATTTCAGCCTTTGATTTATTTTCAACAGGCTTCACTGTTCCTTGCAAGTGTTTACAGAGTTGCATCAAGCCTTCCTCAATCTCCTCACAGGAGAAATTATCCTTCTGGTACCTGCCATACAGAGCGTCCTTAGTTCTTGGTAGAAGTTTTAAGGACACAATTCTAGAAAGCACCCAGTCTGCTGCCTTAACATCTTCGTAAGTACCTAAGGCCTTTAAATTACAACCTATCGCAATCCAAAAACTTTGCAAGGACTCAAAATCATGTTTAGGAATGGGTAATTCAATCAGAGCCTTTAATAATTGGGTAATGGCTTGCTCCTTGTCTTCATAATTCTGCTTAAGGATAGCCAAAGCTGCCTCATAATTGCTTTCCTCCACAGGTAATTCCTTTATCAGTTTGTAAGGCGTCCCTTTGACCTGTCCTAACAGATATGCGAGCTTGCTCACATTAGGGAGATCTGTTCTGTCATGGACTAAGTATTTAAACTGATCCCAAAAGGATTTCCAATTCTGCTCCCCATCAAACTCTGGAAGCGCAATTTGTGGTAATGCAGCCTTACTTGATTGTTCCACAGCTTTTGTTCCGTTGATAATACTGGCTAATTTAAATTCAACCAGCTTCACTAATGATAGATATTCCTCCAATTTACCTTCAAATTTGGAGGTTTCTGCTTCCAAAAGATCTTTATCATCAGCTTGTACGATGGCTGCTTCCAAGTTAGTATAACTTTCCTCGTACTTGGCCCATCTTTCATTTAATTGGTTCAACGGACTACTTAATTTCTCCTTAATTGGAGGTGTTTCCTCTAATGACTGTTTACAGTCCAGTATAGCTCTCGTTACCCATCCTGCCTTACCACTAACTGATTTTTGCAACAAGGAAATAGACATTGTTATGATTTCTAAGTTACGGGAGTACAACCTCTTTTTTTTTTCTTTTTTAATTTTACAACCCAGATTTACTGAACTCCATCGTTATTTATCTTTTAAATTTTTAAGGGTGTTGGAATAGGGTATATGGCATTAAACCTATCTCCCTGGGTTATTAAACCTCTAGGGTAATTTTGTCCTTCCCACACTCATGTTCCAAAATAATCACAATTCTCCGGAGCTCAGTAATAATTAACATTTAAAATTTTAAGGAGTGTAGGGATTTGCCTTATGGCTTTATACCTATCTCCCTGGGCTATTAAACCTCTGGGGCAGTCATTATCTCCACACTCATTACAGCATAGGACCACCCAAGGCCTGCACAGCATAGAACCTTTCCTTCTTATGCTCTATGTAATTTATGAATTTTTGCAGAACCGCTTCTCTGCCTTTATGATTCAAATGGATGCCATCTGGTTTTTGGTAGGCTTGGAAAGGCTTGGCATTGAAATGAATGAAATCCTGCCCTTTCCTAATCCTCTGTAACTTCCGGTTTATGGCCCTACTCATAAATTTGTAGGTACCATAACAAACAGATGCACCATATGGCAGGTTCCTAAGCTCAAGAAGGGTTATTGCTACTGCAGATTTACACGAGCCTTCAATGGCTCCTACCACTGCAAGTATATTTTCCACAATTTCATTAACATCTGAATCTTCACTGATGTCATTTCCTCCCAAAAAAAGAATAGTGCGATCATGCTCCAATTCTAATACGGCGTTTAGCCGCTCATCCTCGGAAAAGGAACTTGCCTTTCCTCCAAGAGCTCTGTATATACGTATTTCCACGTATTCTACTTCCACGTGACGTGGTAATAAGCTGTGCCCTACGAAAGCTACCT
>JAGKTI010018429.1:0-14584 GCA_018397915.1 Birgus latro | reverse complement strand
TCTCTCTCTCTCTCTCTCTCTCTCTCTCTCTCTCTCTCTCTCTCTCTCTCTCTCTGCAATTTTCCAGGTTCTCATTTATTTGCTTTTTCTTATTCTTTCTATGTTTTTCTTGGCTTATCCCCAATCTCCTCTGTCTCCCTGGCCTTCAGTGTTTCTCATTCCTCTTTCTTCTTTGTTTTCTGCTTTTTCTTCAACAGCAACTTCGTCTGTATCCTTATCTCTTTGTGTTCTTCCAGTCTCTCTCTTCGCGCTGTTTTCATTTTGTTTTATTCTATCGCTTCCTGTTTACTGTCTGTCTCCACGCACACACACACACACACACACACACACACACACACACACACACACACACACACACACACATCCTTCCCACGTTCTCAGTACATCTCTTCTTTACTTTCTCTCTACGCAGATTCCCAGTATATCACCGCATAATTTTTCACACCCTACCTTCGTCTCTACCCCGTTCACAACTTATCCTCTCCTCTCAGTACTCCATTTGCTTTTCTTTATTTCCACACACTCCTCTTGCATCCATCTTCACCTTCTATTTATATTCACCCATGTACAATCTCTCTAAGTCTGTTTTTCCTTTAACTGCACACCCTTCCACAGTCTATAACCTCGGTCATTGTCACATCTCACCGCTGTCTCTACACACACGATTCACACCCTCCTCACCCTCTCATTACCCTATTTTTCACTTTTCCTACAATATGCCAGCCAACACATCATTAAACTTAAACAATTTCCTCATTTTTCTGCGCCCTCTTGCTTCGTATCTATTTTTTTTTTCATTTATTTCCAGAACATTTAGCAGAATCATAGACTCCTGTATCTTGTTTCACTTTTCATCACCTTACATCCTTACACAGTTATTGACACACTCCATTTAGTTCCGAGAAATTAACCTTTTCAGTATGATGAGGATTTTTCTGTTATTCCCTATCCATTCCACTACTCCTTCTTCCCTTCCTTCTCCCCTTACCCATTTCCCAAAATAACTCCCATTTCCTTTCCCCGTCAAGTCTTCCTCACCTCCCCCTACCTTCTCTCCTCTCCCCATGTTCTTTTCACCACTGTACGATTTTACTCAGCTTAGAAGAAGCCACTTCAGGTGGAGGGTAAATGTTTTCAGTAATGTAACACCGTCCACGCTCACCCACTCCCATACCATGGTACCCTTGCTTGTTGGAGGGGGCTGGTAAGTAGGTAGGTATGTAGGTAGATGGGTAAGTAGGCAGTTAGGTAGGTTGGCTGGCAGGTAGGGCAGTGAACGGGAAGGTTGGCAGGGTAGATGTTGAAGGTAGGTATGCAGTTAGGTGGATAAGGAGGCTGGAGTAGGCAGATAGATGGGTAGGTAGGTACTAAAGGTAACTGAGAGGCAGGTAGGGAGGTAGGCAGACAAGCAGGACAGGTGCTTGTGCAGGTAGGTATGCCAAGTAGGTAGGTAGGTAAGTAGGTAAGCAAGCAAACAAACTGGTTAGGGAATAAGAAGGTAAGTTAGGGTATAATTTTGTAGGTAAACAGGTAAGTAGATAGGTAAATAGGTAGACAGGTAGGTTAGTAGGTAAGAGGTTGGCAGGTAGGTAGGTAAACGGGTGAGTAGTTCAGTAGGTAGATACAGATATGCAGATGGGTAAGTTTGTAGGTAGGCAGCAGGAAGGTGGTTAGGTAGGTATATAAGCCAGGCACGTGGGCAGGAAAGCAAAGCAGGTAGGAAGGCAGGAAAGCAGGCAAGTAGAAAGGCAGGAAAGTAGACATGTAAGTAGGAAGGCAGTTAGGTAGGCAGAGAGGTAGGTAGGTAGAAAGGCAGGTAGTTATGGAAGTAAATAGATCAAGCATGTGGTTAAGAAAGGAGGCAGGTAGGTAAGCAGGTAGGCAGGTAGGTAGGTATGTATGTAGATAGGTAGGTAGGGAGGTAGATAGGTAGGAAGGTCAGACAGAGAGAGATATGGCGAATCATGGAAAACAGGTAATCCAAATTGTCGGCGGCAGGCAGGTAGGAAGGTGGGAAGAGGGATAGACAGACAGAGAAAAGGCAGGCAGACAAGAAGACAGTGAGTCAGGCAGGTGAGAAGACAGACAGGTAGGCAGTGAAAAAGACAGAATCGGTGAAGCAGGTAGAAAGCATGGAACGTAGGCAGTGAGTCAGGGAGGTAGGTGGCCGTGAGGTAGACAAGTAGAAAGACAGTGAGTTAGGGAGGGAGGCAGGCAGGTAGTGAGGCAGACAGGCGGTGAGACGGATAAGCAGGCAATTAGTCTAGAAAGAATTATAAGTAGTGTAAAAGTTAAATAGGCAAATAAGTAAATGGAAGGACAGACAAGTTAGAAGCGAAGCAGGACAGGCGGGAGAGTAGACAGTGAGGGAAGGAGACACTGCAGGGGGTAGGCAGCAGTAAAAAAGACAAGGATTCAGTGAGGCAAGTGCAAGGACAGACGAGCATAAAGTAAGGCACGTGAGGAGATGGGCCTGTAGCAATGAGGCAGGCAGGCAGGCAGGTTGACAGGAAGCGTAGGCAGCGATGTAGGTGTAAAAACAGAAACGTAGGAAGTAAGGTAGGCAGGCAGTAATGAAGGCAAGCGCTAAAGCAGGCAGGCAGTAAAACGGGCAGACAGTAAGGCAGTGAGGCGGACAGGCAGGCAGTAAGGCAAGCAGGCAGTAAGGCAGGCAGGCAGGTAGGCAGTGAGGCGTGACCCAGGACAATTACAAGCCAAGGTCACTGAGAGAGGGACCGACTGCAAGCAAGCGCATGCACTCCTCTCTCTCTCCCTACCTCCCTACCTCTCACTTGCACACCCTACCTCACTGACCAGATGGGAGGGAAGCATGGAAGAGGGGAAAAGGAAAGAGGTAGGTTGGGAGGAAACTGAAGAAATGAAAGAACATAGAGAAAGAAACTGGGAAAACATAAGATTAAGGAATATAAGAATTGAATGAAAATTTAGCTCTTTCTCTTCCTTCCTACTCCAGCATTCTCCCTCTCTTCCTCCCTCCCCTCCACTCTCCCTCACTCCCTTTCTACTCCTCCCTCCCTCTTTCCCTCCTTCCTTCACAGGCCAGACAGAGAAGAAATGTGAAGGAAAGAGGAAAAAAAGGGAGGACCAAGAAACGGAATGCAAAAGGGACTCGACAAAACATGCAAGAGGGACAGGGGCAAAGGAAGGAAAGAAAAATCAAGGAAGGACTCTGAGGAATTGAAGTAAAGTTTGAGAAATAAAATATGGAATAAAATAAGGACAGCTGCTTCTAACCCTAAAGCAAAGAGGCGGTGCGGAGGGAGGGAGGAAGAGAGAGGGGTAGGAAGGAGGAAGGTAAGGGAGTAAAAAATGGAAGAAGGCATGAGAAACGACGAGAGAAAATGGAGGAACAGTAATGGAAACTTGGCCAGTAAAATGTAAGGAAAATGAACAGAGGTTGAAGGGCTGAACAGAAAATTGTTTTGTACGAATATTAACGAGAGACTTCGAAAAAAAAAATGAATACCAGAAGAAAATGGTGAGTGCAACTGAAAAAACAAGTGAAAAAAAAAGACGCTTTTGTTTTTGCAATATATTCTGTAGAAACTTCGGGTACATTTACAAAATTACCATGTAGCACACTTAAATTATCTATTATTTTTTACCGTAGCCGAGACATATCATCATCATCATCATCATCATCGTCATTCCCCTGTTTTCCACCAACCTATCATAAATGGAACAGACATTTTTCAGTTGCGGAAACAAGCATAAAAAATAAGATCAGCTGAAACTCCTATAAGATTACCCGGTGAAATGGTTCTTACATTCACTCACTCACCATTCAAACATACGAAATGATTAATAACTGCTTGAGCATTTATAATAAGCAGCAACGAGCATACATCACCTTACATGTATACAAAGGATGCTGAAACACACACACACACACACACACACACGATCAAAATTCATAAAACGTTAATATATGCGCCCATAAAGGTCGATAAGAAGACATGATAAGGCTCAGATCAGATAACAGACTCATCATTATTAAAAGCCTGAAAAGTCAAACTAGTTAGATTTTTCGAAGTCCGTTTAAATAATATGTTGAATTCTTACTCTAAAGTTGAGTAAGATTGTCTGGAGATGGCAAGAATGAGAGAAACATCAATGGATTGAAGGCCTTAAGGGAGACTTTCTAATAACCTTCACTGCCTGAGTCTCTCCTAAGCTGAATGAAATCGTCTGACAGAGGAACATACTAAAAAAAAAATGGTACTAATTGGTTTGTATTGTTTTGATTTAACTCTCCGTTGGTCAGGAAGGTCTTTTATTTGTCATCACTTACAGCAAAAATAAGCTTTAGTAAATTATCACTTGTCCTCAAATGTCATGAAAAACTAAAACTAATGTGACGATGATAAACAGGGCGAGAGAAAAGTTAGTGTGTAGCAGGAGACGTGGACGGGGGGTTGTGGCAGTGTGATGTGTACTCGTGTATATTTGAGATGAAGCTGTGAGAGGTGTAGGAGTGTGTGCAGTTGTGATGTGTGATATGGATGTGTGTGGTGTGGTGATGTGTGATATGGATTGGTATGGTATTGTGATGTGTGATATGGATGGGTGTGGTGTTGTGATGTGTGATATGGATGTGTGTGGTGTTGTGACGTGTGATATGGATGTGTGTGGTGTGGTGATGAGTGATATGGAAATGTGTGTGATGTGATGTGTGATATGGATGTGTGTGGTGTAGCAAAGTGTGGCTGTTTGTGGTGCAGCTGTGAGAGGTGTGTGCTTGAGACGAGGCTTTTTATGTTTGGCAGTGTGTATTGTGGTAGTGTGTGGTATAACAATGTGTGGAGCGAGTTCGTGAGGTGTAACAGTGTGTGGTTTGACAGTGTGACATGTAGCAGTGTGTAGTGTTGCAGTGTAAGATGTGGCACTGTTAGGTTGGCAATGTGTTGTAAAACAGCAATGCTTTGGTGTTCTTTTTCTCTGTGTTTCCTCTACCAACCCAAAATATATCTGCCGGGGACCTGATTATTGTTTTCATGAAACTAAGACGTGTACAGTTTAGTGATACTTTCCGTTTTATTCTGGCTATCACTAAACGATAATATGGTAGTCTCATAGTGAAGGGTTCTGGCACTGTTCTTCCCAGTGTTCCCGGTCCACCGAGTATACATGCCGGATATCTGATCGTTATTTTCGTGGAGGTAGAAAGTCCACAGTTTACTGGTACTCCCTCTGGCAAGATTTACCGCGGACTGTATCCAGCCGTAAACTTCACCTGGGTCGAGATACTGACGGCTAGAGTTACCCATGGAGGGGAGGGGGGTGGAGATAGAGGGGGAGGGAGGAAGGAGGGAGGAAAGGGCTAGAGGGGGAGGGGTGTACTGACAGACTCAAGATATATGTTTAGTAATGTGGAGTTCAGCTGGTGCCATGATTCTAGACTCCTTGTGCCTTTTTTGCTGGGCTGGTTCTAAGGTTCAGATGGGTTCATACAGCCTCCAGTATTGAGTTTACTTGGTACCTTGACTTTATGTACACAATGGATGGGTCGGATCTCCACTGGGTATACTCTTTGTGCTTTTTCCTTTGCGTGGCGAAAGGGCCGAAAGTGGGACTGGAGGAATGGAGGGGGGGGGGAAGGAGGGAAGGAGAGAGTGGTACTAAAGGGATGCCCACTGACAGGTACAAGAGTTATGTATGGCTATCTAAAGTTCACCTGGTGCCATGACTCGAACTAGACTGGATAGCTTGTTGAACACTTCTTGAGACTCTGGACTTTATGCTCTAGGGCTGAAACGGCAGGGGAGGGGGGAAGATGGGGAGTGGGCCTGAGGGGTGCGTATTGAGGGACCAAAGAGTTATGGTCAGTAATCTAGAGTTCATGATTTTAAGCTAGGAGAGGAGAGGGATTTTTTTAATAGAGACTAACATCCACGCATTTCCCTTTGGCTGGTTATACAGGGAAGGGGCTAGAGACGATCGAAGTGACATGCTAAAGTAATACGCTCGATAAGTTGACGTTTTCCCTGAGTTGTGGCGTATCTAGGACGCCGTAGGAGACGATTATCTGATCTTTCCAGTGAATAACTTTTGCGATTATCCCGTGGGTGTCTCAACGGTCAATGGGGGGGCGAGAAGAGGGGGAGAGGGAATATAGGGGGGCTCAGTGACAGACTAAGGAGATACGTTTGATGATAAAGAGATCGCCCAGTGCCCTGATTCTAGTCTAGAGGAGGGGCTGACTGGGCCACCCTAATTTGACACTGCTCCGACGTTTTTCTTTTGCACACTCTGGGGTTCAGAAATGATCCGGCTGTGTGCCTGCATATCTAGGTGGATTCTTAGTCTGTATTTATCTTTACCTACGACCTCCAGTCTCTTAATGGCAATGCTTACAGACATTTCTGTATGAGTTGATCTTCATTGTGGCTTTGTTTGATTAAAACTTTCTTGCTCTGGCTTTCAGTCTCTAGCTCCTTCCCTTCTGCTTAAAAAAAAAAAAAAAACAAGTGTGTTGCAATCACTACACCAGCGGTATACCAGTAGCTTACACATAAACCTGTCTTGCAAAATATTGCAGGTGTACGTGATGTGCATAAAGCAAAAACCAGTTGGGAAAAATTAAACAGGAGAACAGAATATTTGTCGGTTTTAGTTAAACGGACAAGATTTCGACAATCAAGTTTTATTTGCCAATCAAAATTAACAACACACATTCGAAAATCTAAACAGGAATAATCGTGGTGTAATTCCGTGTCCGTAATTCCAAAAATACGAAAACGTCCCCGTAACTCCAGTCGCCAATAAAAGCAGGTACCGAACACCAGCGGGTCTCCAGGGTCAACGCATTCCCGGGCCGCTATCTAAGGTATCGGGTTTTAGACTCCGTGGCGGCGCCGTGAAAACTACTGTGTTGGGAGGACAGCCACACACCGCGTCCCACGTCTGCACTGAAGGGGGAGAGGGATGGGAGGGAAGGGAAAAGACTTTGGGGAAGAGGGGTGGGAAGGAGAGGAAGAGGGATTTGGGGAAGAGGGGTGGGAAGGAGGGGAAGAGAGATTTGGGGAAAAGATGTGGGAAAATGGGAAAGAGGGATCTGGGGAAGAGGGGTGGGAAGAAGGGGAAGAGGGGTGGGAAGGAGGGGAAGATGGATTTCGGGAAGAGGGGTGGGGAAAGGGAAAGAGGGATTTGGGGAAGTTGGAGATGGGAAAAGAGTGAAACTGGGGGAAGGATAAAAGGGAAGCATAAAACAAGCAAAGGATGTGGAGGGAGACTGAATATTATAGGCAAATGAAGGCGGAAAAGACTGGGATGTGGAGGAGGCAAGATATGTCAGGAAGAATAGGTGAGACACAGAGAAGAACCACAAATTAACTGAGAGATAGAGAAAGGTAAGGATGAGGAGGAGGAATAAGAGAAAGGTGAAGAATTGCAGATAGTGGTCAAAGGTAAATGAGAGAAGGAGAGGAGATGTAAGGAAAGAAAGAGAAAAATAAGAGGAAGTATATGTGGAGGAGAGAATTTGGGAAAAGGGGAATGATGGGAAGGATGTTGAGGGGGGGGAGAGAACTGCAAAGGAGAAGAGGCAAACAGAAGAGTGACAGGGTAAAGGATTTAGGAGGAGAAGGATGGAAGGGAAAGTAGATGGGAAGGAACGAGAACTCTGAGGGCTGGAAGGGCAGCAGGATGGGGAAATGGGGAGAGGGTTAGGGGAAGGGAGGAGATAGTATGGAAGCAAATGTAAGAGAAGGGGACAGAAATAAGTTACTGCAAACTGGAAAAATAAAACTTACTAGAAAGAAATGAGAAATATAATCCAGAAAGATGGCAACAAAACGACAGAGGATGACGTGGAAGGGTTAAAATACAAGGAAAACAGGGGAAATCGATGAAAATTAAGGAAAATGATGAAATAAATATAAACTGGAAAAAAGAGAAGGAATCTGAGATAAACAAATACCAAAAATATAGCAAAGGAAGAGAAAGGCAAAAAGAGGGTTGAGAAAAATACAAAGATTTATGTGACAAAGGGGAAGAAAGATTAGATAAAAATTTAGAGAATAAGAAGCACAAGAAAAAAGCTGTGGAAAATCCGTAGCAGTAAAGGGAATGGAAAAGAAGAAGAGAGAGAGAAAATAAGAAAATCAACCACAGGAAGACGAAAAGAGGGGTCGAGAAGCTGAGAGAGAGAGAGGATGGGAGCAAAATAAGTAAGACAGGAGAGGGCATGGACAGAAGAAGAGAAGAGGGAGACAGAAGAAAGAGGGAAAGAAAGAGGAAAAAGAGAGTAGTGACAGGGAGGACAATGTCAGTAAAAAAAACACAGAAACATTGATGGAAACGTAAAAAAAAAAAAAAGAACAGTGAGGCATAGAACGATTTAAGAGAGGAAAAGAAAGGAATGAAGACTGAAATAGAAGAGAGGGTAATGAATGGGAAGGAAAAAAAGGAGGTAAATGAAAGTGTAATTAGAGGGGGAAGAAAGAGCTTTGGATGGAGTGAAAGCCAGAGGAAAGCTAAAGGAAGGCTAATGAGAAAAATAAAAGAAAGAGGAGTAAAGGAGGAAATAAATGGAAGAGCGAAGGCAGAGAACAACAAGAAAAAAAACGTAAAAAAGCAAGAGTAGAAAAAGATAAAAGGAGGAGCAAACGCATAGAATGAAAAGAAAAATCAACAAAACAACAAAAGGAAAGACAACGAATAGTAAGCCACAAGGAAGTGTAAAGAAGAAAAAAGGGGATCGTGTGGAGATCAGAAAAGCGGAAAAGAGACTGGACCTGGGCTGAAACCTAACACCGGGGCAGTTTCAGTTTCACATAACACAAAACACTCCACTCCACTCGTTTCACCTCGCGTTAGGTACTGAAGGTAAGCCAGAACCAAGGTGGAGGCGTGATTGGGTGTGGTTTTGAAATTAGGGTCACCATAACATCCGGAGAAGCTGACAGGCCGAAAGTAACAAGTCTCTTAGAGGGGGCATGGTCTCCTTGTCTTACCAGGCTCCTTGGCATCATTTTTCTTGGTGATTTGGTAAATGTATTACGTCTCACTAATCTCTTGTAACTTAAAGCTTTATAAGACTTAATGTACGAGATTTTTTTTTATTACTCCAAGCAAACTTCGGTTAACTTATAAGTGATCTCTCCCGTAATGAAATTAGAAGCAGCTTTTAAAACCTCCTCCATTTTTTTTTTTTTCATCAAGATCCATGCAATATTCACTGAAAAATTTACGAAAATGTCGAAGAACGCCCTATCTCGCATTGTTAAAGCAAATGAAAAAAAAAAATCCTGGATCCGCACCTTTATCCGGATCCGCACCAAAATTTAATGGGATCTATTCTGGGCCAAGGCCCATTCTTCTACCAAGTTTCGTGGAAGTACGTCCAGTAGTTTTTGTGTAATCTTGCTCACAAACCAACCAACCAACAAACAAACAAACGGACAGGGGCGAAAACATAACCTCCTTGGCGAAGGTAATAAATAAATGTGCAGTAGGAAGAATAGAACTGATAGGACGTTAGTGTACTCTGTGGATGAAAGGGGCCATCAGCTGTGTGACCCCCATGTATGACTTGGGTAAGATTCAGTTGTCTGACTCACGCACCTCACCCATGCACGTAACTCAGATGGTGTGACGCAGGGCCATAATCAGTTCCTTATGTCGTTAATGGAACACATGACGAGGAACCAGACTTTTATACTTCACTGTTGATCGCTTCATGTGACGTGGAATACAGGCTGATCATAATTATCTCAACAGGTGTTCAAAAATGAGCGTCAGAATTTTCCCGCCTGTCCTCCCCTTCTCGATACAACTTGAAAATACGACCACCAGATGAGTGACCCCAATATTGCACGAAAATAAATGAATCCTTTTTTTTTTTAGCTCAGGAATTTCACCGATGTGCAAAACTCTGCTAACGTGACTCGTATATATGACTTAGTAAGCGATATACTTTTCTTAATCAGGTGGATGACTCACATAATATACCATTCCGAGTTTTGCGCTAAGAGGAAGATAAAAGTATCGACATTGATAATATTCGTAGAAGCAGTGTAAAAACGGGTTTAAAACAGATGAATATCGTGTGAAAATTGCTTTGAAATGATATCAGGTACTTGCTGACCAATGCTATCCCTCAGGTTACCCGTAAGCAAGAAAAATAAGCAGTTCTCTAAAACACTGTGAAAAGATGGCCTGTCTTCGATATTGTGCATTCCTAATTTACGTCTGAGTCGAAGCATAACACTGATCAACAAGTACCTGATATTATGTTAAAGCTGCTTTCCTACAATATACTGTATATATATATATTTTTTATTTTAAACAATTTCTGGCAGTAATACGAAAATCATTATTGTCGATTTTTTCAACTTCCTTGTGGCCCAAAACTCGCAAGTGGCCAATTCAGTCCTGCGCGTAACTCAGCTGGTGTGACCTCAAGCCTGTGACCCGGTGGTGTGACCCAGCCTTCTCCCCGGGTGTCGGGTTTAAGTGGAGGGCGGCACAATGGCTCACTCGGGTTTCATGGCCCTGGTGATCTGCCCCTTCACCCCACCACCACCTGACTCGCGCCCACCCACACCCACACACGCACACCAACTCTCAAAGATATTCTAACACACACACACACACACACACACACACACACACACACACACACAGTGTACATACTAATCGAATAAGTAATAAGACTACATTAGAATAGTAAATTACTAGTTCCACAAATACAGTATTCCATACATTCGAATATAAGAAGTGATATACTTTTTTCTTTGAGGGGGAACTAGATATTTATATTGCAGTTTCATGCTTTTCTACTTGTTACTGAACCCTTGAGAATCGCTGACTTGAACCTTCAAACGTACAGAAGGTAAATGAATGTAACTGCATGAAGTACCTAAGTTTTTCAAAGCTATTATTGTCATTAAAAAATTAAAATTCACTTTATGACTTCAACTGATATACTGTTACCAAATATTACATGCATACATATACTTTACGACTATCCTCACAAACTGCTTGGATGTGATGGGGACAGGGGCTGCTGGTGGGATGAGGTACGGCAGAATGGGACTGAAATGAAGTCAAGAAAGAAAACTACAGTAAAGGTGAAGAGAGAACAAATATGTGCTTTGAGTGTGAATGTGAAGAGAATTATTAAGATATGGGGGGAGGGGGGGGGGGGGAATGGGTTAAGGATCAAGAGAGATGGTGAAGGAGAATGAAAGAAGGATGTGAGAGATAGGAAGGAGTGAGAGAGAGAGAAGGAGTAGGGAAGTAAAGGAAACAAGGAAGGAGAAAGAGTCCCCTATCCCTGTCCTTATTCTATCCTTACCACTCCCACTCATCCTTCATTCACCTCTCCTTTTACACTCTGTCTCCATTATCCACAGACCCTCCTCATTCCCCAGATACATCCATTCTGTCTCTACACTCCATTCCCCTATCCTAGTACATTCCCCCACACGATTACCGATTACTTTTCTTTTCTCACTACAGCTAAAATCTTCTTTTCATTTCCCACATTCATTGCTCCCTCTCTACTCCAAGCCAAACGCCCCTCCTTCCATCCCATCCACACTCCTATCCCTCCCTACTCCTATCCTACTACACTCGTCCCAACTCTCTTGACACCCACCATCCTCTCCCACCCCTCCATTCAGCTCTCCCATTCACTTTCCCCCTATTGCCCTGTCACTCCCTCTCCCTCTCAATCTCTCATCCTTCCACCCCACCTACAGCCCACTTCATTCTCCTAAAAAACTGCCACAAGCCTGAACATAAACTGTGTGTGTGTGTGTGTGTGTGTGTGTGTGTACTCACTACACTGTGCTAAAGTAATGCGTCGCAGTTATACATAAATAGTGTTAAAGTCTCCCCCCATCTCCCCGCGCTGTATGCGTGTTCGTGTGTGTTTGTGTGTTTGTGTGTGTGTGTGTGCGTGTGTGTGTGTGTGTGNTGTGTATGTACTCACTACACTGTGCTAAAGTAATGTGTCGCAGTTATACATAAATAATGTTAAAGTCTCCCCCCCATCTCCCCGCTCTGTATGCGTGTTTGTGTGTGTTTGTGTGTGTGTGTGTGTGTGTGTGTGTGTGTGTGTGTGTGTGTGTGCGTGTGTGTGTGTGTGTGTGTGTGCGTGTGTGTGTGTGTGTGTGTGTGAGGCTCTTGTGGTCATTTCTTGGTCAGCCTTTGGTCATGCCCAATTGAACCCCTCCTCCCCCCCATGTTCTTCCTCCTCCCTCTCCCCTACCCTTCCCTTTTTCATTCCCTTACGGAAAAAAGTGAAAAAAGTGTTCATTTTGTTCCCATATCCTCTGTTACGCGGAGCACACACACACACACACACACTCTACTCACTGACAAAGGGAACATCACTAATGCTAATGAGAGAAAAGGTTAAACAGGTCTTTTTAGCAGCGTTCCAGTCAATCTCTAACCATTTAACTTCCTGGGTTTCTTTTGCCTAATCAAAGTGAATTGGTGTTTGCCTTAATATAATCAGTGTGTCTGTTTCTTTTCTTACCCTTTTGTTGTTATCATCTTTTAATTTTACTTTGCCCATTTCCTGATCACATCATTTACTTCTGCAAGGACCACACTAGTAATGATGTGGGTTTTGAAGGTTGCACTAAACCTCTTCATTTCGAAAAGCCTCCCCTGAGTCAAGTCATTTGGAGATAACAAGAGAAAAGTAAGATGCACATCATCACACTGAATAAGCCAATATTTAGACTAATACAACCGGCTTATTCTCACATAGATGCTGGAGAGAGATGCCCTCTTGTGGTGGCATCGATATAACTGGGAACTGTTGGAGCTGCCTTGGTATGCAAACACCACTCATCTCCCTCCCTATTCCCCGAGAGGAGGACGGTGGACTACTGAAAAAAGGGTAACTTCAGCTTGCAGTCCACCTGGTTCACGTTTCAGATGATTATGTGGCAACAACAACAACAACAACAACAACAACAACCACTACTACTACTACTACTACTACTACTACCACTATTACTACTATTTCTACTCTCAGCTGACAAGAAACTGCTGCCTCTCTACGCTGAATGCTGAGCTGTTATTGGAAATGGGTTGTGCCATAGTTTGCCAGCTATCAGGAAATGGCGAGGAAACCATGTAGTTATGTAGCAGAATCATTTTTTTTTGCCATTTGATAACAGAGTCGGCTAAAAGGGACTCAAATTTCAGCCAGGTACCGTCGAACTGGCTATAGGGTTTCACTCAGCTAAACATAATCAGCTAGGGTCTTATTAACATGAATCTTAGCCAATATTACGATAAACGAGTGAAAGTAGTGGTGAAAAGCTATTCTGAATAATTTTTTAGTCGTATTTTTCACGTTATTCTCCATCCTGATTTGGTTGGGAAGCGTTTTCTTGTGGTGTGAGTGTTGGGAAAATACTAAACTATCTGATGCATGGCTTAAGATCAAGATATATTTTGAACATGGCCCTTGGTTTTAGCCTTAACCAAAAAAATCTACGAGTGTCTTCAGCAGCGAGAAGGATAGTGGACATGTTAATGCTGACAGCTGTAAATCATCCCTATACCAGTGCTCTCTCTCAAACTGAATAAAATCGTCTGGCTGTAACAAGAACATACTTTTCCCTTCCTCCCTTTTCCTCTTCCTCCATTCCTCTCTCTCTCTCTCTCTCTCTCTCTCTCTCTCTCTCCCACCACCTCCCCTCCCAGCAGACAGGTAATGAACTTCGGACCCCCGGCTCTGTCAACAACCGTATTAACCACGCGACAACCACACATAACCCAAACAATCAACCCTCCCCCCTAAAAAAAAAAAATGGAAAAAGAAAATAAAAACGTGGGAAGGAGCGTCTGTCCCCACCATCTATCACAGGCTGTTGTGGAAAGGGATGTTTGTTTTCTTGTTGCTCTCCTTTCTGTTTCATCCTGTCTGTTCCACTTTCTCTTTCCACCTTTCCCTCTGTCTTGTGCTGTTATTTTTCCTACCTCTCTTCTTTCTCCTTCTTCCTCATGTGTCGCCTCTCTCCCTTCTCTTTTCTCTCTGTTTTATGCTTTTATTCTTCCTGTCTCTCTTCCTTTTCTTTTTCTCTGCTGTCCCATCTCCCTCTCCTCTTTCATATCCTCTCACCTGTCTCCCGCCCTATTCTACTTTCTCCTTCTCTCTCTGTCCCACTGTTATTTCTCCCGTCTTATTTCCTTTCCTTTCTTCCCTCTTCATTCATCTCTGTTCTCTGTTCTTCTCTCCCCCCCTTCCTCTCACTCTGACACTGTTCCTCTGTTCCACTCTCTCTCTCCCTTCCACCCTTATTTCTCTAGTCTCATCTCCCTCCTTTCTTTCTTCCCTCCTCTCCATTTCCTACATTCTTTTGCATCCTAATTCTTCCCCCTTCCCTCCCTCCCTACCCTCTTCCCTCCTTCCCTCCCTCTCTCTCTCTCTCCCTCCCTCCCTCCCCCCTTCCTTCTGCCTCACCCTGTCCTACTCTGCCCCATCCTTCATCTCCCTGTTATATCATTCATTTCTTCCCTTACATTCCTTTCCTTTCCAGAACCTCCCTCCTCATTCTGTCCCACTCCGTCCCATCCCAAACTGTCTTACCCT
>JAGKTI010018428.1:4983-17709 GCA_018397915.1 Birgus latro | reverse complement strand
AGAGAGACCGTGGGGCAACATACCTTTACTGGCTAGGTTACTGCTAATAGGTGAATTGCCCAGTGTGGGGGGGGAGGGAAGGGGGGGTTAGGAGGGGCCAGGCAGTATCCCTGCTTGACAGCAGGTAGAGGAAGGTCTCCCACATATGCCTACCAAAAATCACCCGCGAATGTTGAAAAATGTGCACACAATGGGCCTTGCAATTGCGTGACGGACGATGCACGTTGTTGGGTCTGTCCGCGGAAAAAAGTAGTGACGTGCATCGTACGTCGATGGGACTCGGCGGGTTAATGTCAGGAGAGGCAACAGCTCCCTGAACCTCTTCCAACCACTCCTCACTCTAGCCACAGAGATAGCTCCTGCCCCACCTCCAGCATATAACGTCTCCTAAATAACAAAACTCTTCCACATACTCAAGAACCTCATCAGCAAGTTCAATCCTTTCACATCTGGCAATATCCACATGCTCTCCCCCACACACTGCACACATGAAATCAGCATTATCTCGCAGCCTACCTCTAATACCACTACATCTCTTATGCACCCACTTATCACAAACATTAAAGATCATTCAGTATACTACATCAAGGACACATCATTAAATTATGCATACAACAAGTTAAAACTGTACATGAAAATTAAAGCTGATTGAGGAAGCCAGCTTTCTCAACAACTGAGACGATGATGACTTCTGTCACACAAAATTCTCTCCGAGGGCTCTCCAAGGATAGAAGGTAACCCCCATATCCCTCCCTAAGGAGAGGTATCATCGGTGTGCATCCCTTAGATTACGACACTAAAGTAAGAGGTGCCACACAGCCAATGGGATCAGATACTCTTCACAATAAGGAGAGTGTCTTCCCTCCAGGAACTGGCAATGCATTAGGTGTGTATAACCAATCAATAAGCGGGTTACTACAACTTCCCACTGACAGGGTGTGGCTGTACAGGCCCACAGACTAATTAATGCCATCATTTCCCACAGTCTGCTCGGAACAGTAAATATATCCCATGCGTGTTGACACGTCCGGATAGCAGCCTTAATCACGGGGAAGCAATCACTGTAGGGGAGAAGTCTGATAAAAGGCATCAAGAGTAGCTGCTGCACTATCTGCACATTAATTTCCCTACTGTCCAACATGGACAGGGACCCAGCAAAATGAAACTCTCTGGCCATGACAGCCCAAGAGGAGGAGTTTTTCTAAATTATCAACATCAAGAGGTGGAAAGAGTTAATGCCAGGGTACAGCACACCAGCCACAATGGAGGAGGGATGCAAGCAAACAAGAGCAGTGCTTCCCTCAACTGAAAAATCACCTGGTGGCCACAAAACATCCTAGTGTCCAAAACATCCTTCAACAGTTAACTTGAGTCACTCCACCTACCTCTGAGCTATCCTCCTGTACTAGATGTAATGCTGAATTTGATTATGTAAATTTTGTGTCCTACATACAAAAATAAACAGTACTGCATCAGAGTAAAGAGTAACCTATCTAACAAACATTTCAGTATATAAAGTAATTATCATCATACAGTCCTAACTCAACATCTTGTGTTTTCACACAGGTTTGGGAGATGCTCAGAAGGCCTCTTAAGAGCCTTCTCTGAACATGAGATGCTGCTTTCAAGGGGTTGCTATGAAAAAATGTACTGTACTTCCAAATATTTTTGCCTCAACTCCTATGTGTCGAGTGACAGACAGGTCCAATGCTGAAGAAGTGTATGGGTACCGCCAGGTGTCATATTAACCACAAATGCAATCCCGCCACAGTTTGAACTGCATGCCATTTGCTTTTGTTACCAAAGAGTAGGGAGAGCTTCCCGCCACCCAGTGTAATTACGCCTCAGTCTTCAGTGTAACACAGCCAGGTGTGGAGCGAAGTCTTCTGAATCCTCCTCGTTTGATTCTGTTCCCCCCTCACCCTTGCCAAGCTTCTGCCCAAGGATACTTGGAAAGGGCTCAGTGATTGTGCCACAGGGTGTGCCTTGGACACCACTGTGGTTGCGAGCGGACGTGTCTCCAAGGTGCTCCTCTACCTTTAAACTGCCAAGTGTTTTCTAAGATCTTGGCTTTTCCTCACACTTCAGAAGCAATATATTGGAGTAATAAGAAGTGTGAATATCCTTAAACCAACAGCAATGGATCTTGACGCTATCAAAGTGCTCCTTGAAGCGCAAGAAAGGACATTTCGGACAGCTATGGACATTGTCGTCGAACAACTGAAGTCCAGAATTCAGACAATGGAAGGAACAATTGCTGACCTGATAAAGAGTTTGGAGTTCACCCAGGCCGAAGTGTTAGATTATAAAGGTGAAATAAAGTCACTTCGGAAGTCAGACAATGAAAAGAAAATTATAATTGAAGGTTTAAAAACAAGAATTGATGAACTGGAAAGACGTCTAAACTACCAAGAAGACTATAATCGTCGTAACAACTTACGAATCACTGGGATTCAAGAGCAGCCTGGTGAAACTTGGGAACAAACATCTGCAGCGGTTATGAAGCTTTTGGAAGAGAAGCTTCAACTACCTCCAATGAATCTGGAACGTGCGCACCGAGTGGGACCAGTTGATCCCTCCCGTCCTCGAACAGTTGTTGTAAGATTCAATAATTTTGGGGATCGTGAAGCAGTGATGAGAAATGCTAGGAAACTCAAGGGTACAAGAGTATATATAAATGAGGACCTTTGTTCGGCATCCCAAGAAATAAAGAAGAATCAGATCCACCTGCTGAGGCAAGCAAGACAAGAAGGAAAAATAGCCTTCTTTAAGTACACCAAATTAATTATAAAGGAGAAAAGTGGTCAACAATCATTATCAGTGGGAGGGGCCGGCTGCTCTGCTTCCGACGGAGGTGGTAACTCGACCGAGTTGGACAACAGTCTTGGTGGTTCCACGACAGTGAAAAGTGCTCCGGTACCTGACAGCGGAACATCTTCAGGGATAACTTGGAGTACAGAAAGTGAAGGAGCAGCTGCAGCTGGTACAGTCGATGTTGCATCTGATGGTGTCGATAGTGCGACAGCTTTGCCTGTTGATTCTGCACACACCATACCTGTAGACTCTAATGGTGCCACCGATGACATGGCTCCGGGAGGGGCTGGAGGTAAGGTCTCTAGTGAAACTGCTGGTGACCTGGCAGAGGCTGGCGGCACCAAACAGCGGCAGCAAAGAAACGCCAGAGAACGCAAGAGGAAATAGATAAGTTACTGCTCTAACTGTAAATTTTGATCAATTTATGTCTACAGAGATTAACGAAATAGGTTTTGCTGAGGAATTACCTTTTGCCAATGAAAGTGATGAAGAATTATATACTGTTCTTAATAATCCAAGTTTAGTGGTCAGGATCAACGATCCCCATAACTTGGAATTCGATCCGTTTATTATACTTGAAGATAAATATAACAGTGACTTAGATATCAGTAAATTATACACTCACCTAAGACATCTAAATGTTCCAAAATCAAAATACATCTTCGTTGACGACTTAGATCTGCCTAGTAACAACAATACATTTACAATATCAAGTATGAATATACGATCAATCCCAAAAAACCTTCAATACTTTACTGACACTGTCTTATATAATGAATGTAAAGCAATAAATATTCTTGGTTTTACAGAAATAAGATTAGACCCACATCTTGCTCCACTCTATGAACTACCAGGGTACAATATGTTTACAAACTCTAGAAATAAGTATGGTGGAGGAGTAGCATTATATATTTCAACGGACTATCTCTCGTTAGCGCAGAATGAATTCTCTCTAATGGAGTCTTCCATAGAAAGTATAGGTGTAGAAACTGTTATTATGAATAAGAAGTCATTATTTATATGTATTTATAGGCCTCCAAGTGGTAATGTAAATAGCTTTTTAAATTCAGTGTCAGAAATTCTTTCTTTAGCCCATGATAAACAATACCATGGGATTTACATATTAGGGGATTTTAATTTAGATTTGTTGAAGAGTGATAACAACTTTGTTTCTGAGTTTATCAATGTTATGTATTCTTTTTCTTTGTTTCCTTTAATAACAAAGCCAACAAGAGTAACTGACATGTCGGCTACACTTATAGATCACATTTGGACAACACAAGTGGAATTAAATATTGGTAACTACATAATACAAACAGACATTACTGATCACTTCCCAATAATCTCTCATTTTAAATATATCCATGGAAAACCTGATGTTACTTATTCTATTAACAAGAGAATGATAACATCTTCTGCACTGGAACGCTTCAAATATGACCTTGTCCATATAAATTGGAATAATGTATTAACATCAGTTTGTCCTGATAACTCTTATAGCAAATTTTATAATATATATAATACAATATTTCAAAAACATTTTCCAGTGAGAATGGTTTGTGTAAATAGAAAATGTGAAATTAGTCCATATATAACAACGGCTTTAAAAAACAGCATTAAAGAAAGAAATAGATTAGAGAGACTAGCAAAAAAATGGCCACTGACCTTTGGTGAACAATATCGACAATACAGAAACAAATTGACATCAGTTTTAAGAGCAGCAAAGAATAAGTATTACAAAGATATACTGAAAGAAAGTCAAGGTAATCCTAAATCTCAGTGGAAAACTATTAATTCAATACTTGGTAGAACAAACAACTTAACTTCTGTGCATTCTGTTGAATTAAAGCCTCCTTGCCTTGACACCTCTACGTTATTTAATGAACATTTTTTAAAAATCTCTAACACAGAATCAACTGGAATGGAAAACAACCATAGTAGGTACTTAAATAACTCTCCTGATTTCTCAATGTACTTACTTCCAGCACAACAGACTGAAGTTGAAAATTACCTGAATGATTTAAAATCTGCTGCTCCAGGGCATGATGATATATCCCCCAAAGTTTTAAAATCTACATCAGATTTAATATCTAAACCTTTGACTCACATAATCAACCTTATGCTGAAAACAGGTATATTCCCTGATCACTTAAAAAAGGCCAAAGTTATTCCTACATATAAGACAGGTAGCAGAAGTGATATTAATAATTATCGCCCAATCTCAGTACTACCAGCTTTCAGTAAAATATTTGAAAAAGTAATTGCTGTCAGATTAATAAAATACCTTGAGGAAAATAACCTGTTGTCTGAATACCAACATGGGTTTCGTAAAGATCGATCAACAGAATCTGCAATACTACAGTTTGTTGACAATGTTTATAAGTTCTTAGAAGAAAAGTTCTATGTAGTTGGGGTATTTATTGACTTATCGAAAGCTTTCGATACGTTAGATCACAAAATTCTAATTGACAAGTTGGAACATATTGGAATAAGAGGTGTCCCATTAAAACTATTTCATAGTTATCTCAGTAATAGAATGCAATGTGTTTTTTGTAACAACAATTTCTCACCTTTTAAATCTTTATCAAAAGGTGTACCACAAGGGTCTATCCTTGGGCCACTTCTTTTTCTAATATACATTAATGATATAATAAATGCCAGCACAAAATTTAAGTTTACGATATATGCTGACGATACCAATCTCTTGTTAGCAGACAAAAATATAAGTTGCCTACATTCAAACTTAGTTTTGGAATTAAATTTAATAAATCAATGGATAAAATCTAATAAATTAAAGCTTAATGTTTCTAAAACAAAATATATTTTTTTTCAAAACCGATCAGTAAAAAAATCTTTGCCATCTTTGCTACTTGACGGTGAAACTATACAAAATGTCAGTCAAATAAAATTTCTTGGTGTACTTATAGATGAGAATTTAAATTATAAATATCATATAGATGAAATATGTTTAAAGTTATCCAAAGTGTGTGGGGTATTATACAAAGTCCGGGATAAACTAACAACAGAGGCTATGGTCAGCATTTATTATACACTATGTTATCCTTACCTCATGTACTGTGTATCCATATGGGCATGTACTTGGCCCTCATTTTTGAACAAAATAATAATAGCTCAGAAAAAAATTTTAAGATGTATATATTTTCTAGGTAAATTCGATTCAACAACCCCAATATTTTCAAATACAAAATTGTTGAACTTTGAAAATATTCATAAATATTTTACATTAATCTTGATGTATAAGACTTTGAGAGGCTATATAGGGAATGAAATATTTAAGTTTGTGGAAAACCCACATAATACTCGTAATAATAGCATTAATTTATGTTCTCCACAATTTAGAACAACTCTCTTCAAGAACAGTATAATATCTTTCGGCCCTAAATTATTTAATAGTTTACCAATAAATAAAAAAATTCTCCTTAAGTCAAGTAACATTCTAACATTCAAAAGGGAAATGAAAAATTATTTGTTAGGTCAGCAATACATACATGAAATTTTGTAATAATTTAAATTAGAACAAAAGCACCTTACGATACAATTAATGCATAGTATGTGTATGTATATGTATGTATATGTGTGTATATCTATATGTATGCGCATGTGTGTGTGGGCGTGTGTGTGTGTGTGCATGTGTATGTTTGTATATGTATGTGTATGTGTATATGTATGTGTATATATGTGCACATGTGTGTATATATATGTATAAGTTTATGTGTGTATGTATATCGATGTACATGTATGTAAATATATATGTGTTGTAGTTTGCATTTATGTATTCATCTCTTCAGTGATACTCATAGGGTTGTAGTTGGTATATGTAACTAAAGCATCCACAATTCATATATGGTATTGATAAAAATGTCTGTCAGGGAGCTTAGGCTCGACAGACCGTTGCTTGATATATAACGTTCAAATGTATACAATGATGTATGACTTTAAAGCAATAAACATTTACTTACTTACTTACTTTACTTACTTACTTACTGTATGTAGTTTATCTAGTAGTGGAGAAACTTCCTCAGAAAATGATGGATATTATCACACTGAGAGCGAAGTCAAAGTCAGGGCTGTGCACATACGCATGCAGACATCCTGCTTCAAGCGACAAAAGTTACTCATTTTCTTCACATCCATACTCATCGATGCAACCACCTGCAGACCTGAGGATGCTTTCATTCACAAGAAGAAGAGTTGGCAAGTAATATGGTCATTTTTACCTAGCTGCTATGCTTTCCCAGATACGAAGGTATGAAAAAAAGGGCATTTTGGGAAATACTGTATGTCCACAGCGAGTGGGCAGCCGCGCCAAAATAATGCCAGCGTCAAGTGGTTAATAACTACCCCTCATCCCACAGTGCACCACTCTTCCTCAAACTAACTACCCCTCATCCCACAGCACACCACCCTTCCTCAAACTACCCCTCATCCTACAGCCCACCACCCTTCCTCAAACTATCCCCTCATCCCACTGCACACCACCCTTCCTCACACTACCCCTCATCCCACAGCACACCAGCTTTCCTCATATACTGTACTTCTACACATTGTCCCTTGCCTTACTCTTGCTTTACCTATTCTTCTTCCATCCACCTAACTTGCATACACCTTCTTAACACCTTGAATCCACTAATACATTTTCATAGTTTATTCTTGCTACTTCTATATGTCTTTAATCAATTTAAGAGAGGCTTTTTGCACTGAACAGGTTAATGAAGGCTCTATCTAACTCCTAGTCAAAAAAGTCCCTTCTAATCAGACTAAAAGTGAAAACGTCATCTGAGCGATGGGGTTAAACAATCTCTCACTTTTCGTGCTCTCTATCTATCTATCTATTGCCAGACGCCTCAATCCCGAACGGGGTGGCCACAAACAAATCGCCTCCATGTCACTCTGTCCCCTGCCATTTCACTACCACGCTCCCAACTCACACCCCCCTCTCTCATATACCTCTCCACTCCATCCCTCCATCTCATCCTTGGCCTCCTCCTCCCTCTCGCCCCCTCCACCTCACTCACATACACTCTCCTCGTCAATCTTTCACTCTCCATCCTCTCCACATGCCCAAACCACCTTAACGTGTTTCTCCTAACGCTTCCCATCACGTCCTCAACCAAACCACAACGCTCCTACACTTCCTCATTTGTTAGTCTGTCTCTCCATGTGACTCCACATGCTCCTCTCAAATAACTCATCTCTACTGCTCTCACTCTTGACTTCTGTCCTTCCAACAGGGTCCAAGCTTCACTTCCATATGTCAGAGTTGGTATCACAATACTATCATGTAACAACTTTTTCACATCCATGTTCACCTCCCTGTTTCTTATCACTGCTTTCAACGACCCAGCAACCTTCCTTCCCTGCTGTACCCTTTCGAGCACTTCACCCTCCAGACTACCATCCTTACTCATCACACTACCCAAGTACTTAAATTCACTCACATTCTCCATTTCCTTCCCATCCAATCTCACTGTACACTCACTGGCTTCACTTCTCTCGAAGACCATCACTTTACTCTTCCCCACATTCACCTTTAGATTCCGTTTCTTACACACTCTCCCAAACTCATCTACCAAGCCTTGCAGCTCCCCTTCGTCTTCACTCAACAACACAGTATCATCTGCAAACAACAGTACAGGGAGTTTCCACACACTGCCCTCTCTCACTAGGGCCGATCCAACATCCACTGCCCGACCTTGTATCTCTTTTATAACCCTATCCATATACAGATTGAACAACCATGGAGACATGACACATCCTTGTTTCAATCCAACCTTCAAATGGAAAGATTCACTCAGTTTGCCATCCACATACACTGCAGCCTTAGCACCCTCATACATACTCTTCACTGCCTTCAACAACTTCCCATCCACTCCATATATTCTTAATATCTTCCACAAACCTTGTCTATCCACCCTGTCATATGCTTTATCCAGATCCATGAGGGCTGCATACAACTTCTTGCCCTTCTCTAGAAACTTTTCCACTAAGGATCTAAGAATGAATATCTGGTCTACACAACCTCTTCCCTTCCTAAAACCTCCTTGTTCTTCTCCAACTAATTCCTCAGTAATTTCCCTAACTCTGTCAATAAGTATCCTACCATATATTTTTCCTATTACACTGAGAAGGCAAATGCCCCTATGATTACCACACACTGCTTTTTCCCCTTTTCCTTTGTACAGAGGAATAATTATACCTGACTTCCAATCCTCCGGGACTCTACCCTCCTCCCAAGCCAATCTGCACACCTTCCACATCCATTCTATTACTATCTCTCCCCCATGCTTCAGCATTTCACCACACACTCCATCAATTCCTGGGGCTTTCCCCATTTTAACTTTCTTCATTGCTTCCACCACTTCCATCCTGGTGATTTCTTCGTGCTCTCCATATGCCTAAACTGCTCCAAACAAATTTTTTAAATTATTTATGTCAGAGGAATCTTTCCAAATCTGAATACAGTACAATGATTCACAGAAAAAAATTAAAAAATAAAATCATCATCTACTCTTGTGTTGCCCCATGAGAAGTGTAGGGGCAATAAAAAAAAAAAAAGACATTAATGGGGTTAATTTGTAACCCCTTCGCTGTGTAAGGTCTTCCTTAAACCACTGTCCTTGCTTAACTATTATGTCACTTAAAAATTCAATAAGCAACAAATCATCACCATCATTATGCTGACCAATTACTAACCTACAAACCAGTTGAGGCTGGGTCCACAACACAAGGAAAGAGAAATCAGGAAAAAGGATGGACTACCAACAACATGCCACTAAAATGAGCCAGCCACACTCATACATAATGCAAGCCCCTGGGCTCCTGACTTCACCTCACAGTCCTGTTCATCTCCACACTGTCTTTTGGAAAGCTTCTTTGTAGATGAGCTTCACATATCCCTACCAAACAGTCAATTTGTGGAATATTATGTGCAGGGGGGGGGATAACAAACCCTTGTCTTGTGCTTGTCCATATATAATTTATCAAACCAGCTTGCTTGGTCCTCTGTAAATTTCTTAGCCTCTTTAACTTACATAAATTGCTTTCTTATACACTCATTTACTTCTATCCACCTCCTTCTTGGCATACCATGTTTCCTCAACCTTCAAACTTGCTCATATCCTCTTCACCACACTACCTGCTTTGTTTACAAATGGCCATACTATCTAAACACACACTTTTCTTAAAAGTAAGAAAAAAAATAAATGGTCCTCAGTACAGGACATCTCTCTACCTTGCCAAGTTTGTACTTAGCCTCATTAAAACAAACTGGTAGATCCGCGTCAATAAACTGGCATAACAATCTTTTTTTCATTAAGGTAATCTTATTTGCTCACACCTCACTGCACCCTTACACCAGAAGGAGAGGCCAAGATGATTTATGTTAATTCTGAGAGATCCTGGAAGCATCAAGTAATTCTACTCTGCTTATTCCCTTAGGGCAGTACTATAAAACCCCAGAGTTTAGGTGGTCCAACGGTGACGATCAATCGTCAGACATTCCTGAGCGTCAGTGATCCTTACTATAAAAAATATGGGCCGCCGGTCTTGGCAAAACCCAGTTCAGGAGTTTGAATGCTGCAACAGTCACTAGATTGGGCGAGAATGCGCTGCATGAGCACTAACGGTACGCAAATTTTAAATGTTTCTTTTGTTTAATAAACCAGACACTTCGCAAACGCATTCTAAGCTGTTGTTTTCATGTAGGAACATATTTATGTGCTAGAATTGGTAACAAATTATGGCAGAATGCATAAAAAGGATGCATGTATGAGCAAGTTACAGTACCGATATACTTTATAGGCTGAGCATGTATTACAATTTACCCTCCTTTGCCATTACTTGCAGGATATGATAAGTTTGGACCCTGTTGGAAGGACAGAAGTCAAGAGTGAGAGCAGTGGAAATGAGTTATCTGAGAGAAGCATGTAGAGTCACATGAAGAGACAGACTAACAAATGAGGAAGTGAAGGAGCGTTGTGGTGTGGTTGTGGACGTGATAGGAATCGTTAGGAGAGACACGTTAAGGTGGTTTGGGCATGTGGAGAGGATAGAGAGTGAAAGACTGACGAGGAGAGTGTATGTGAGTGAGGTGGAGGGGGCGAGAGGGAGGGGGAGGCCGAGGATGAGAAGGAGGAATAGAGTGGAGAGGTACATGAGAGAGGGGGGTGTGAGTTGGGAGCGGGGTAGTGAAATGGCGGAGGACAGAGCGACATGAAGGCGATTTGTTTGTGGCCACCCTGTGTGGGATTGAGGAGTCTGGCAATAAACAGATAGAGATAGATTGGAATTTATCCAAGCAAAGTGAATGTATTATTGCATACTTCGCAGACTTCCACAATATGTTTCCTGCCAGCTAACCAGTCAGGTACTACACTGCAGTATATCCAGATATGTGCACCTCTTCTCATGTAGCAGTACATTATATGTTTCTAAACTTGTACTGCAAAATGTAAATACATACCCGGTAGTTATTACTGTCTTTTTTTTAGCATGCAGGCTGCTTTGCTTCTGTACAAGCTGGTTGAATGGTGACATTCACTGCAGCACCAACACATAAGGGATGTACAAACACTCCTTCATTTTTTTTCCCAGCAATTTCTTTCCACACCTGTCATCCAGCCATAACCAGCAGAACATGTTGGAAAAATATAGGTTTTCAGATGTGTGTAATGTCAAAGTTGTACATTCAGTTTCTATGCCACCTTCCCTGTTTCAGTTATTACTATTGAATTTCCATTCTAGCTTAATAATTATATTCCTCTTGTATTCACATTCTTGGTTATTACTTTTTCCTTCAAACAGTGTGCAGTGTTTAAGTTGCTTGGTACAGTACAGTTTTCTTTATCTATCCCAATCTGCTAGATAAATCTTACCTCTTTTCCCAGAAATCATACCACTTCTGTATATCCTGATCTGTTTTGTATGGTACATTTTCAGACAGATTACAGTTCTGTTTTCCTAGCTTGCCCCTCAACTATTCACATTCTTCAAGTTGCTCTCCTTCAATAAATATTTATCTCATTATTTCCTTTTTGTCACAGGAACTGATTAACTGCAACTTCATGCTTTTATATATCACTGTCACCCAAAGCAGTATTCCCTGCCTTTCCTACACCCATCTACTCCATTACAATAACTATCATTTTTCATCTAAAATTATTTTTTGTACTATATATGCAAAGTACAGGCCTTTTCCTAGGGCCTGCAGCTATTTGCAGGTAAGAAAATCTCTTGGGATAAAGATGCCTCAGGATTTCAAATAATCTGCATTGTTTTATTAACAAATTTTGTAACAAAGCCAAAAGACCTATGCTCAAAACTGAGTGTTTGATTGAAATAGGTAAATATATAAGTCATCATCCTAACCAACCAATTCACTCTTATCAGGTAACTTTACCTAACTTTATCTTAACTAAATCAACTTATTATTTTGGTGCAAAAACGAATTACCTATTTCAATAAAGAACTTAAGTGATTGCATTCGTCAGTACAAATATTTTTTTTAACACATTCTTTAACTTAAGTGTAAAGGACCACTAAAGCCGGTGAAATACACCCTAACTAACCATTTACCAACACTGACCTAACTCTGATCTCTGTAATTTCTGCCATGTAATACATTATTGTACATATGGTCTGCTTATAAGTTATATATTTAGCCTCAAATATGGGAGGAAAAGCTGTACTGTACCCAGCTAAGTATTGTGACTTTCATTATTTTAGCAACCACTACAGCTGCTACATGAGTCAACTACTGTATACACTTGAACCACATGTGATGTACTTCAAGAAGCACCTCATTATCAGGAGAGAGAGAGAGAGAGAGAGAGAGAGAGAGAGAGCGAGAGCGAGAGGGCGAGAGCGGAAAGACGACATGTCACGTCGACTGCC
>JAGKTI010018427.1:6687-17711 GCA_018397915.1 Birgus latro | reverse complement strand
GACCACCATGAGAGAGAGAGAGAGAGAGAGAGAGAGAGAGAGAGAGAGAGAGAGAGAGAGAGAGAGAGAGAATGGAATGACAGTTAAAGGCATAGCGGTTAAAACTTAAATCCTCGAGACCAAGGTAACATAAGGGCGATGAAGTTATGTTACAAGGATATGCAGGTAGACCAGACCTCACTTGAGATGAGGGGGAACACGCGAGACAACTATAATATAATCATACGCTATGTATTTTAATGTTAATGAAATGCCGACAACTGTGGTCCCGAGCTCTCGACACACAGAGTGGTTCAGTATGCCTCAGCCATGTCTTGTCTCTATCTATCTATTGCCAGACGCCTTAATCCCGCACGGGGGGGCCACAAACAAATCGCCTCCATGTCACTCTGTCCCCTGCCATTTCACTACCACGCTCCCATGTCTTGTGCACGGAATTACAATGCAACCTCCATGACGGTTCATTGTAGGTTGAGATGAAACTAGAGATAAACTAAGTTGACCTCATGTGACTTTTGACCCTCTGACCCTGCTGACCTAATTAGTTCCTTGTCCCTTCATGCAGTATCAATGATAAATTTTGTCGAAATCCGTCGAGGGGTGCAGGAGATATCGCGCCCAAACCTATATAACCTTGACCTTTGACTCCTTGACCTTACTGACCTAATTAATTCACTTTCCTTCATACAGGATCACTGAGCAAAGATTGGTTGAAATCCATAAGGGGTTCAGGAGATATAGCATCCACACCCATATGACCTTAGCCTTTGCCCCCGTGACCTTGTTAATCTAATCAATTTATCGGTCTTTCATTCTATGTCACTAACAAAAATGTGCTCTTAATCTGTTGAGGGGTTCAGGAGATATTGGTCCCACAAGGATAAATTAAGTTGACTCCGTATGGACTTGACCTTTGCCCCTTTGATTCTGGTGACCAAATAAGTTCATCATCATACCGCATTATTGACAAAAGCTGACAAAAGTTTGGTGGAAATCCATCGATGGGTTCAGGGGATATGGCGCCAAGAAAAGTGTTACGAGCATAGAGACCAAGGAAGCACAAACGCACACTTATGGACAGACCAATCACTTCATGCCTCCTCCAGCCATACGTGGACAGAGGCGTAAGAATACGGTTGTGATAAGAAGTGAGGTGATTGGTAAAACTAGTAGCAGAAATCCTGACAAAGCTATAATTACAGAATCCTGATCAAATACTTGTGATAAACAATTCACTGCAGAAGTATTGATACAAATTTACAAACTCTGAAATATCTCGACTGTATAAAGCAGTTTTTTTATTTTTTATTTTCATGTGTCCAGCCCTGGGAATAGACTTTACAGCCTGTTACCAAGGCCTAGTAGTCCTCCTACATATATACATCTTCACATGCCACCACTTCGGCACTAACACCCACCGTCCATATTGAATACATGCTAGGGCTGTCTCATACAGGACTGACGTACTGGTATTGGCGGGGGTATTTTTACATGTCGGCGGGTCTTCTGGTAGATCAGCAAAGTCTGCTTTTTGAAACTGAAGTCCATAAACTGTTCCCTGGCCCAGTGGGGATTCGAATCTGGATCCATTAGGACTGCAGGGAAATTAGCTCAATTCAGATCAATAAAACAGACGAGGATAATGACACCTGGCACATTGAAATTTTCATGCCATGACTGAATAAATATTTTTCTCTGATACAGTATACAGACCATCAAGGCTACTAGATGAAAATGTTAAACTGCTGCACGATGAGATTAATTCACGTGTATTTAACAAAGAGGGCATTATTATCGGAGATTTCAGTACCCCGTCCACCAACTGGTATACTTCGTGTGGAGAAAACGAAACGAATGTGTAATGCTGTTAGAAATCGCAGATTATGCACTTTCATCTCAAACAATGAATATATCAACCCATGGTAATAATATACTCGACCCAGTGTAAACAACATATAGTGATTTAATTGATTTATATGATGTAGGTAAACATTTTAGCAACAGCACCCATAATATTATCTGATTTCAGGTTAATATAAACAGTAAAACCAGCGCAAATAACCTCTAATTTCCTTGTTTAAAAAAACCTGACCTCGATAACGTGAGAGCTGATATTGCTATAGATAGCTGGATTAAGTTAATACAAGTAAACGTTGTTCAAGAAATGTGTGAACCATTTGCTGATAGATTAATGTCTATCGAATGGATCAGTTCCGAGAACTGCCTCCCAAAATAAATGGAATAATATGCCAATCTGGATGCCCAAGCATACTGAAAGAGAAAACAAACAAAAAATACAAAGAGGTAGGAAATAATCATGGTGGTGCTTAGTAATTTAAACTGAAACGGCTTTGCACGAGAATTATTAGAAAAATTTTAGAAAAAACTACGAAAGAAAGTGAGGCAAAAAAAAAAAAAAAATCACTTGAAGCAAAGGTAAATCTTAAAGATATGTACGAGGTGAGAAAAAAGCAAATGATGGCATGGATCCTTAACTAACCTCAAATGCCGTTCACAATGATTTAACGATGGCAACACTACTCAAAGAATCCTTTAATTGCGTTTCGAAAAGAGAGAGTAGACTAAACATACACATCCCAGACTCTGTAGTTCAAAGACCAGAGAATGATAAATTATCAGTCAACAAAGTTACAGAACAAAAATAAATGAACTGGCACTGACTAAAACCCAATTAATGCTTCTAAAATGCCATGGCCATTTAGCTTTCTCAGTAACTAGACTGTTTAATAACCACTAAATGACTGTAAATTACCTAGTCAATATACTCTTGCTTAAATATCAGCTTTCTTAAAGAAAGAAGATAAATAACGCCCCATAAATGGTAGCCCACATCGTGTAAATTTAGTCTTAAGGAAAATTCTTCAAGGTATAGGGAGGATATTATAATCCTCGAAGATAAGCATAGTCTTATAACAGAAAATCATAACAGATTCTGTTACTACAAACCATGTCTTACAAATAGGCTTGGTTATGAGACAATTGGGATACAAAATTACTGTCGAATCTCATCTATTTAGATTTACAGAATAACTAGCACTTAAGCTCGTGATCAGTTGCACCATTTTATGAACATGAAGAAAAAAACATATTAAACCAATAAGGGAACATGCTATTTCCCATCAACAGGAAGAAAATATTACCTAAGCCAATTAAAGAACAAACTGATTAACATGAATCTCAGTTTTATCAGCAGGAAGAAAATTTTACCTTTGCCAATTAGATCACATACTTTTCAACACAGATCGTTATATTGTCGGCAGGGAGAAAAACTATTACCTTAGCTAGTTAGAGACGACGATTAGGTGTGAATCTACGAATATGGTGGCTGTCAGTAGTCGTAGTAGCAACCCCAGGATCAACTGACCGTGAACCAGGTGGACTGCAGGCAGAAGCTGTCTCGTCCTGCAGCCCACCATTTGTTTACGGGATAGGGAGGGAGTTGAGTTACATTTTTTAATACCAGGCAGTGGAGCAGTTGGGTTATATCAGTGCCACTCCATGAAGGCGACCCTCTCCATCACCAAACTGGCTAGCGTGGGGTACAATCACGTCTCAGATTCCATACCTTTAATACTCTCATGTTCCTATGACCCGCTCTTAGCTGAACAAAACCGTCTGTCCCAGAATAGAATAATAAAGAGTTATCACAACCATGTAAGGGTAAAATGTCCTCTCTTATGTAGGCTACTGCTGTATCGGTACCTGTAGGGGAAAACATTACTTAGCAAGCTGTACACATAAATCGCTGTCTTTAATTTTATATGTTTGCTTGGATGAAAATGTTCTCTGTTCTCTGTAGTGTCTTCTTAGTGGTAATGTTGCTATCAGTGACTTACCCTCTGTAATGATCGTAAAAGCATCTCTCTCTCTCTCTCTCTCTCTCTCTCTCTCTCTCTCTCTCTCTCTCTCTCTCTCTCTCTCTCTCTCTCTCTCTCTCTCTCTCTCTCTCTCTCTCTCTCTCCAGTTTTCCCCCCTCTTTCCTTTCCACCCCTTTCCCTTCTCACTGTCTCACTCTTCTCTCCCTTATCTCTCCCTTCCCTATTTCCGTCTCCCTTTCCTCTCCTCCCTCTCTCCGTTCCCTGTTCCTTCCCTAGTTCCCTCTTCCTTTCTCTCTTCCCTCTTTCCCCTATATTCCTTCCCTCTTCCTCAGTTCCCTCTCCCTCCTCTTTTCCCTTCCCTCTCTACCACCACCTCTTTCTTCTCCCTCTTTTTCTTACGATTCCTCTCCCTCCTCTCTCTTCTTTCTTTTCTCTCTCCATCATCTTTCCCTTCCCTCTTCCTGCTTCTCTTCCCTCCTCTTTCATTGCCTCCCTCCTTTGTCTCTCCTCTTTCCAGTCGATCCCTCATCTTTCCCTTCCCTCTTCTTCCCTCTTCGTTCCTCTGCCCATCCTTCCGACCCTCTGCCCACGTAATCTTATTTCAACCTTTCTTTACCCTCATTCGCTTAACTAGATCCTCTCATTCCTTTAGTGCTGTGACGTACAAGTTTAGCTCACCCGTGCGACCTTTAGACTATTTGATACTGCTTATAAATTACCTCGTGTACTGTAGAGGGGATTGAAAGCATTAATTGTTCAAGCGCCAAATAACTAAGCAAAGATAAATAAAATCGTCTGGGGATAGTGAAAACATACTGTATACTCGGCTATCTGACAGAGGGAGTTAACCAGGCCGCCTAAACCTTCTAACAATTTCAGTTATAGTTCATTCACCTTAAATTATCGTCCTTAAAAAGCGTGCTTCTCTTAGCTTAGTGGAAGGATATGGCAAGACGTCTCTACCTTCTTTCCACAGCACTTTTTTGTGACTAGCGCCAGATCCAAGTGTTAATCTCTTTTCTATAGCCCGGTATTTAATTCTGAGACGGCAAATTTAGGCTAAATGAAAGTGAACAGGGTATAGTAATTACTGAATTTGCTAGGAGTAAGAATGACACAGTACTGATTTCAATGTGGAGTGTAAGGGGTGCGTATGAAGAGGTGAAAGAAAAGAGATTGTCCAATTGCTTGAGGGTGCAAAAGTGTACATATGTGGACTGACTGAGTCTAAATGGAGAGGTGGGAGTGTGAGAGAGTGGGATTATCGATGAGGTATATGCGGGAAAGTAGGTGAGACTGAGAGGGCAAAAGAGGGTGTGTGCAGGAAATGAAAAGAGAATGTAAGAGAGTGTGGATCAGTTGGTTCAAGGATTGTGTGGGATAGACTGAAACTAGGAATTAAAACGTGAACAGTTGCGTGTGTATATGCGCCAGCGGAAGATCGTGCAAACAGGGTGAAAGAAGAGTTCTGGGTAAATGTGGAAGCGTGAATGGAAAAGTGTGAGAGGAATAAGAGAGTTTTTCTTTAGCTGGAGATATTGATGGAAAAGTAGGGGATGTGAAGGTGAGTGGAGTAGCTGGTGAGTGGGGTGTGTCTGCAGAAGTGGATGAGAATGGCAGTGCTGTAGTGGACGTTTGTGTGGGAAAGGGGTTGGTGATTGCCAATACCCTCATTAGGCACAAAAATGATCCACAGGTATATTTGAAGAGCGATGAGAAGAGTGGGTGGGGAACTGAATGAACGGAAGGCAATGATTAACTCTGTGTGTGTGTTGATTACAGAATGAGAAGATACGTAATGAATGCAAGAGCGTGCAGAGGTTGGGTGAATAGACTTTCTGACCACACCTGCTGCTGGCGAAAGGGAAGGTATAAATGAGATGGATGAGCAGAAGGACAGAGCGACATGAGAAAGCAGTCGATATAAGGAAGGTAGAAAGGTTGCAAGTGGATGGAAAAAAAATAAAGGCAGGATATAAGTGACAAGTGGAGTAGCGATTGGTGAATATGATTTGCAGCAGATGGTGGAGTTTGAAGGTGTGTGCAAGAAATTCACAGAAGAAATACGTGCAGCATGTGAGGTTGTGTGAGGGGTGAAGAGAAGACGAGAATGGGGGCAAGGAACAGCATGGTGGAATGAAAATATGAGACACTCTCTGGTGCAAAACAAGAAGGCATATAGTGAGTGGAAGGGAAACAGAAGCATGGAAGAAGTTGAGAGACGTGAGAGAGTTACATTTAGAGAGGAAGTGAGAGTTGAAAAGATCAGTGAGAGAGTAAGAAAAGACTGGATGAGGAATTTGTAAGGAATTTGAGTGCAAAGTGGGGGGAATGTAAGAAAAGGTTCTCTGGAAGGAGGTAGAGCTAGACAGGGTGATAAAAAAGTTAATAGGGGAATGAAAAAAGAAAAAGAAGGTAGACTGATAATGGTGAAGGGAGAATAAGTGAGGTGACGGATAGAACATTTTAAGGAATCGTTAAACATAGAGAACGAAAGTAATGCAAGGATGAACGCTGGGGATTGACTGGCAGAAGGAGGGAGGTGACAAGGGAGGAAGTGATCAGTAGCATGGAAGTAGTGGAAGAAATTAAGAAAGCGAAAATAGGGAAAGCCCCAGGAATTGATGGAGTTTGTGGTGAAATGATGAAGCATGGGGGAGAGATAGTAATAGAATGGATTTGAAAGATGTACAGATTGCCTGGGAGGACGGTAAAGTCCGGGATGATATGAAGTCAGGTTTAATTATCCCCTGTACGAAGGAAAAGGGGAAAAAGAAGTGTGTAGTAATTATAAGGCCATTGGTCTTTTTAGCGTAATAGAAAAAGTATATGGTAAGATACTTATTGGCAGAGGGAAATAAGAGTGGAATTAGTTGAAGAACAGGGAGGTTTTAGAAGGGAAGAGGTTGTGTAGATCAGATAATTATCCTTAGGTCTTTTGTGCAAAAGTTTCTAGAGAAGAGAAAGAAGTTGTATGCGGCCCTCAGGGTTTAGGAGAAAGCATATGACAGAGTGGATAGACAAGGAATGCTAAAAATATTAAGAATGTATGGAGTAAATGGGAAGCTGCTGAGTGCCATGAAGAGTATGTATTAGGGTACTAAGGCTGCAGTGGGTGTGAATAGTGAACTGAATGAAATTTTCTGTCTGAATGTTGGATTGAAACAGGGATGTGTCACGTCTCCGAGGCTATTCAGTCTGTATATGGATGGGGTTTTAATAGAGATACAAGGTACAAGGGTACAACAGTGGATGTTGGAGCGGCCCAAATGAGAGAGGACAGAGTTTCGAAGCTCCCTGTTCTGTTGTCTGCAGATGATACTGTATTAAGTGAAGACGAAGGGGAGCTGCAAAGCTGAGTGAATGAGTCTGGGAAAGTGTGTAAGGAACAGAATCTAAAGGTGAATGTAGGGAAGAATAAAGTTATGGCCTTCGAGTGAAATGCAGTCACTGAATGTACAGTGAAGTTGGATGATGAGGAAATGGATCGACGTTTGGGATGATGAAGTGCTTGAAAAATAGAACAGGGAAGAGAAGTTGCGAATTCTTTGAAAGCAGTGTTAAAAAATAGGAAAGTGAGCATGGACGTTAAAAAGTCGCTGCATGACAGAATTATCATATCAACTCTAACGTATGGAAGCGAAGATTGAACCTTGTTGGGAGGACACAAGTCAAGAGTGACAGCAGTGGAAATGTGTTATTTAAGAGGAGCATGTGGAGTCACATGGGAAGACAGACTGACAAATGAGGAAATGAAGGAGCTTTGTCGTGTGGAAGTGGATGTGATAGAAAGCGTTAGCAGAAATACACAGAGGTGGTTTGGCCATGTGGAGAGGATAGAGAGTGAGAGACTAGCTAGGAGAGTGCATGTGAGTGAGGTGGAGGGGGAGAGAGGAAGGGGCAGGCAGAGGATAAGATGAAGTGACGGAGTGGAGAGGTATATGAGAGAGGGTGTGTGAGCTGGGGATAGGGTAGCGATATGACGGGGGCAGGGTGACATGGAAGCGATTTGTTTGTGGCCACCCCTTACGGGATTAAGGCGTCTGGCAATAGATAGATAGATGGATAGAAAAACGCGCAGTACGTCATTCAGTGGAGACATATTTGATAGTTACTCTATAGATCAGTGACAATTTTACATCCTTCTCTGCCTACCTGACAGATGGAGCATATAAAAGTTGAAATGGCTTAAATATAGCACTGATTAATTTTTTCACTGCCGAAGTACTCACCCAAGAGGAATAAAGTCGTCTAAAGATAGCAAGAATAGTGAATCTTAATTGAAAGAGTTAAAATGAATGCTTCCTCCCTCTCTCTCTCTATCAGAAGTGTAGAATGCTGTACAGATAAAAATGGAGAAACAAGCACATTCAGGCAATATTACTTTACCAGAAATACTGTTAGTTTACACAATACCTGTGAAAGATGCACTAATTCAAACTGCAAACTCCGCCCTCTCTCTCTCCCTCTCTCTCTCACACACGCACACACACACACACGCAAAGAGACAGGCGAGTGGGAAGGAAGACACTCCATCTAATCCTCAAGATGTCTCAAACTTTAATCCTGCGGTGATTGGAGTATGGAGAAGGAGAGATGGGGTCGGCTGGGAAACCCACTGGTGTACGGGTGGGAGAGACACACCTGACAGGGAACAGGGACAAACTTTATTCAGGTCACGGACAACTTTGCATCGCTATTTTTATCACTATAAGAGAGTTGGTGTTCGGGACAGAGGTGTTGACTGCACTGGTTTCTTCTTATTTCCGCTTGGGCTAAAGTTACTGTCTGTCCGTGTTGAGTAGTACGGTGTAACAGTAGTTGAACGCTAAAATACGGTGCTAGTCACGAATAAGTGCTATGAAAACGATGTAGAGCCATAAGATTTTTTTTATTTTTTTTTGCCACTGGGCTACGAGTAACAAGCTGCATAAGGGTGAAACTATGGGCCACATGAGAGTAAAAATGGTATCGTTATGCAGTGTTTTTGGTAATGTGTGTTTGAAGAACTGCATGAGAGTATTTTAGATAGGGAAATTACCAGAGTTCGTTTCCTATATATACCAGCACTAAAAGAACATTAGCACTATAAGAACAGTATCATAGGTCTTAGCACTACAGAACAATTTGTGTTATAGATATCAGGACTACAGGTGAGTTATTGCCTCAGACATCAGCACTTCAGGAGAGTTAATACTGTACATAATGACACTACGAAGGAGTTAGTCATGTCGACATTAGTACTACAAATGAATTATGTTTTAGATACTACCCCAGTATTTTACAGCTTTCTACCGTGTGCTCTGAAAAGACTTAATTCTTTCTCGAAACTTCCTTCTCAAATTTCTAGCCCCCTACCTCCTTTCCTCCTCCCCCTCTGACTCTTTCATGCCTGTTCTCAGAATTCTTCCTGCCCCAGCTACTCTCAGTGTTAACAAGACACACAGTTCCGTTGAAGTTCGTCTTTTTTTTTCCCTCATGAATTGTGTTTCTTTGCTGATACATTATCTGAGAAAAGTCTCTCACCTTCATACGTTAATATTTTTCCCTGCTGAAAGTTTGGTTTCATTCATTCTGTCCTGAAGGTGATCATTCTTAAACCTCTAATTATTGTCCAAATGCTTTAAAATCTTGTAGACCGAATTTCTAAAGGCTGAATCTATGCTTAACAGGAAGATTTTCGTGTACCATTTTTCGCATAGCCATCTCTTGACTCCCAGTATGGGTTCTACTGAAATGTCCTGCTGGCGATCTTATCACCATATCTGACTCTCCATCATCCTCTTTTGTGGAATTTGCTGAAAACTTTGCCTTTGCACTTGACATCCGTATGGTTAGAGACCGAATCTGGTAAATATCATACATTTTCAAACTTTATTACTACCGTTTCTTTTGTTCTAAGAAATGACATCCTCTGTAGCATCCTTTCTTGTTGTCATATAGCTGCTATTGTAGATGGTCGCTGTTTCTCTCCTCTAAATCTATGGGTTTTGGTGTTCCTCTGGTTCTATCCAGCCTCCAGTGCTCTTCTTTCTATTCGTCAATCAATGGAGCTGCACATCTAACCTTATCCACTCATACACTGATGATTTCACCTTCCACGTCTCCACCCAGTATTAATAGAGTCTATCACAACATTTACTTCTACAGGGATGAGGCTTTGACACATCTGATTTCTGACTTGGTTTTATTTTTTATAGACAGAACACCTTTTCACTGAAAAGAAAAAACTCGTCTCCTAAATCTTTTAACTCCATACCATCAATGTGCCAACACTTGAAACTCACAGAGGTATGCTCTCATCGACTTCAGGAGGCAGGAACGTCAGTGCTTTTTCATTCAGAAAAAGAAGTAACAACTAGAATAGTTACCTTAAAATGTTTGGAAGAAATGGCTCAAGGTGTATCACAAACTTAGTGACTAGAAGGGTAAATATTAAAATTCTCGCCAAGCAAACCAACACAAGTTACCTTCACGGAATTCGTCCTACCTACTCACAGAAACATCAGAAAATTCTGAGCTGTGTCATCCTGAAGCTGGATGTCAGTGACTTCTATTGGTATAAAGCAGACTTATCAGTTATGAAAGTGTAGGTAAAGAAAAATAGATATGAATCAGTAAACAGAGTAGGTTATAGAAAAAGTTATTCGATTCTCTATCGGTCCACTTGCAGACAGTGCACGAGACTCCATTTAATGACATCTTTAGCTAAATTTGTCTTCAAATGGTCTCAACTATACAAAGATTACATGAGGAACTTACGAGTCATTGACTGCTAACACATAGCTAAATTCCCTGAAATTCTGTTACCACACTCGATAAATTTCAGTTCCTCCCAAAGCTGAATGGTTAGCACTCAAGAATATACAACTCAGTCCTTCATTCATCATAATCGGTTATTGTCCTTGGGGGTTTTCAAGACCTAACATGGAAATATCGCATTACATTCCTTGCATAAATCCCTTCCAAGAGATTGAGTTTGCTTAGCTACTTCTCTGCTATCATTACTAATTCGCAGTTGTTGACTTTGTACAAAGGTCTTATTAATCCTTGTATAAAGCACACCTCTCTTATGTTCGAGCGCATATAGTTCCTCTAAATCGGGTGAGGTCAAAGCCTCATGAACTCTCTTCCTCTAATACCCTGCAACCTCTCTCTCTCTCTCTCTCTCTCTCTCTCTCTCTC
>JAGKTI010018425.1:0-17714 GCA_018397915.1 Birgus latro | reverse complement strand
AATATCTAACTTCCTCAAGTGTTCTCAGAGTTGATTGTAAAACACATATTATATTCAGAACTAAGAAGACAGTTTTGAGGATGAAATGTCACATTTATGAAGGAAAACAAGAAGTCAACTGACATGTGAAGGGAGCTGGCACCTTATGTTTTTAAGAACAAAAACCTTGATACATTGTGAGGATCACTGAAACATTCTTTTTTTCCCAGCAAAAGTAGTTTAAAATTATGCCCAGTCTCATGGTGAAAATAAATCACAGTATCAAGGTTTCTGTTACACGAAAAATAACATTTCCTTAGGTAAAATCTTTCAATTCTGTGATTTCTTTTGAGAAGGAATTTTGGATTATCTACTTCTGATTTGAGGTTTTTTTTCCCCTTTGCCATGATTTCATGGACAAGAAGTAGTGCAAATTGTGAAAAAGTTCCGCCTGATAGCATCCGTTTTGTAGGTAGTTCCATTATATTTTAATCAAATGAAGCCTGAATAAGCGTATTTCTCGGGCAAAACGCTGAATACGCAATTCCTCAAGTGTTCTCAATGTTGATGGGAAAACATTATTTTTTTATTCAGAACTAAGAAGACACTTGTGAGGGTGAAAATGTCACTTTTATGAATGATAACATGAAGTCGACTGACACGTAAAGAGGGTTGACAACATATATTTTTATGAACAGAAAGCTTGAAACATTGTGAGGATTTAAAATCTTCGATTTATTTACTTTTTTCTTCAAAGGCTGTTTATATTTAAGTCGAGCGTCGTGCCGGTAAAAAAAAAAAAAAATATTCACAATATTAAGATTTCTGTTACATCAAAAAAAAAAACATTTCCTTAGGTAAAATCTTTCAATACTGTGATTTCTCTTGACAGAAGTCTGTATTATTAACTTTTACTGATTTTTTTTTTTTCCACAGCCGTGACTTCAAGGGCATGAAGTAGTGCAAATTGTGAAAAAGTTCCAGCTGATAGCATATGTTTTGGAGGTAGGTCCATTCTCTTTTAATCTAATGATGGCTGAATAAGCGTATTTCTCGGCGAAAAAGCTGAATATGTAACTTCCTCAAGTGTTCTCAAAGTTGATTGTAAACACATATTATATTCAGAACTAAAAAGACACTTGTGAGGGTGAAAATGTCACAATTATGAAGGATAACAAGAAGTCGACTGACACATAAAGAGGGCTGGCACCTTAGGTTTTTAAGAACAGAGTGCTTGAAACGTGAGGATCACCGAAACGATTTAAAATCTTCGATTTATTTTTTTTTCTTCAGCTGTTGTTTAAATTTAAGTCGAGCCCAGAGCCGGTGAAAAAAATTTATATATATTCACAATATTAAGATTTCTGTTACATAAAGAAAAAAAAAAAACATTTCCTAATGTAAAAACTTTCAATACTGTGATTTCTCTTGAGACAAAATTCTGTATTATTAATTTTTCCCGATTTTTTTTTTTCCAAGCCGTGACTTCAAGGGCATGAAGTAGTGCATATTGTGAAATAGTTTCAGCTAATAACTTACGTTTTGGAGGTAGGTCCAATCTCTTTTAATCATATGATTTATGAATTAGCGTATTTCTCGGCGAAAACGCTGAATATGTAACATCCTCAAGTGTTCTCAAAGTTGATTGTAAAACACATTAAATTATATTCAGAACTTAGAAGACAGTTGTGAGGATGAAAATGTCACATTTATGAAGGATAACAAGAAGTCGACTGACATGTAAAGGGAGCTGGCACTTTATGTTTTTTAGAACAAAAAGCTTGATACATTGTGAGGATTATCGAAACATTTTTTTTTCTCCAGCACGCAGTTTCAAATTACGTCGAACCTCATGAGGGCAAAAAAAAATAACAATACCAAGGTTTCGGTTACACCAAAAAACACATTTCCTTAGGAAAAATATTTCAATTCTGTCACTCCTTTTGAGATGGAGTTTTGGATTATCAACTTCTGATTTGTCGTTTTTTTTCCCTTAGCCATGATTTCAAGGACAAGAAGTAGTGCAAATTGTGAAAAAGATCCGGTTGATAGCATCCGTTTTGGAGGTAGGTCCATTCTCTTTTAATCAAATGATGCCTGAATAAGCGTATTTCTCGGCCAAAACGCTGAATATGCAACTTCCTCAAGTGTTCTCAAAGTTGATTGTAAAACACATTATTATATATTGAGAACTAAGAAGACACTTGTGAGGGTGAAAATGTCACATTTATGAAGGATAACAAGAAGTCGACTGACACGTAAAGAGGGCTGGCACCTTTAGTTTTTATGAAGAAAGAGCTTGAAACATTCTGAGGATCACCGAAACGATTTAATATCTTCGATTTATTTTTTTTTCTTCTGCTGTTGTTTAAATTTAAGTCGAGCATCGTGCCGGTAAAAAAAAAAATATTCACAATATTAAGATTTCTGCTATATATAAAAAAAAAAAAACATTTCCTTCTTAAAGTCTTTCAATACTGTGATTTCTCTTGAGACAGAATTCTCTATTATTAACTTTTGTTGATTATTTTTTCCACAGACGTGACTTCATGGGCATGAAGTAGTGCATATTGTGAAATAGTTTCACCTGATAGCATACGTTTTGGAGGTAGGTCCAATTTCTTTTAATCTAAGGATGGCTGAATAAGCGTATTTCTCGGCGAAAACGCTGAATATGTATCTTCCTCAAGTGTTCTCAAAGTTGATTGTAAACACATTAAATTATATTTAAAACTAAGAAGACAGTTGTGAGGATGAAAATGTCACATTTATGAAGGATAACAAGAAGTCGACTGACATGTAAAGGCAGCTGGCACCATATGTTTTTTAGAACAAAAAGCTTGATAGATTGTGAGGATCATTGAATCATTTTTTTTTCTCCGGCATGCAGTTTCAAATTACGTCGAGCCTCATGTGGGTAAAAAAAAAATATATATATATCATAATACCAGGTTTCTGTTACAAGAAAAAAAAACACATTTCCTTAGGGAAAATATTTCAATTCTGTGATTCTTTTTGAGAAGAAATTTTGGATTACCAACTTTAGTATTGTCGTTTTTTTTTTCCCAAGCCATGATTTCAAGGACAAGGCGTAGTGCAAATTGTGAAAAAGTTCCGGCTGATAGCATCCGTTTTGTAGTTAGGTCGATTCTATTTTAATCAAATGATGGCTGAATAAGCGTATTTCTCGGCGAAAACGCTGAATATGCAACATCTTCAAGTGGTCTCAAAGTTGATTGTAAAACAAATGATATTATATTCAGAACTAAGAAGACACTTGTGAGTGTGAAAATGTCACATTTACGAAGGATAGCAAGAAGTCGACTGACACGTAAAGAGAGCTGGTACCTAAAGTTTTTAAGAACAAAAACCTTGATACGTTATGAGAATCACTGAAAATTTATATTTTCCAGCACAAGCAGTTTAAATTTACGTCCATTTATGGGGGTAAAAAAAAAAATATCATATCAAGGTTTCTGTTACTCGAAAAACCACATTTCCTAAGGAAAAATCTTTCAATTCTATGATTCCTTTTGAGAAAGAATTTTGGATTATCAACTTTCTAATTTGTCGTTTTTCCCCCCTTTAGCCATGATTTCCAGGACAAGAAGTAGTGCAAATTGTGAAAAAATTCCAGCTGATAGCATATGTTTTGGAGGTAGGTCTAATCTCTTTTAATATAATGATGGCTGATAAGCGTATTTCTCGGCGAAAAAGCTGAATATGTTACTTCCTTAAGTGTTCTCAAAGTTTATTGTAAAACACATTTTATTATATTCAGAACTAAAAAGACACTTGTGAGGGTGAAAATGTCACAATTATGAAGGATAACAAGAAGTCGACTGACACGTAAAGAGGACTGGCACCTTAGGTTTTTAAGAACAGAGTGCTTGAAACATTGTTAGGATCACCGAAACAATTTAAAATATTCGATTTTTTTTTTCTTCAGCTGATGTTTGAATTTAAGTCGAGCCCCGAGCCGGTAAAAAAAAAAAATATATTCACAATATTAAGATTTCTGTTACATAAAAAAAAAAAAATTCCTAAGGTAAAAACTTTCAATGCTGTGATTTGTCTTGAGACAAAATACTGTATTATTAATTTTTGCCGATTTTTTTTCCACAGCTGTGGCTTCAAGGGCATGAAGTAGTGCATATTGTGAAATAGTTTCAGCTGATAGCATACGTTTTGGAGGTAGGTCCAATCTCTTTTAATCTAATGATGGCTGAATTAGCGTATTTCTCGGCGAACGCGCTATGTAACTTCAAGTGTTCTCAAAGTTGATTGTAAAACACATTAAATTATATTCAGAACTAAGAAGACAGTTGTGAGGATGAAAATGTCACATTTATGAAGGATAACAAGAAGTCGACTGACATGTAAAGGGAGCTGGCACCTTATGTTTTTTAGAACAAAATGCTTGATACATTGTGAGGATCATCGAAACATTTTTTTTTTTTTCTCCAGCACGCAGTTTCAAAATAACGTCGAGGCTCATGGGGGTAAAAAAAAAAAATCACAATATCAAGGTTTCTGTTACACCAAAAAACACATTTCTTTAGGAAAAATATTTCAATTCTGTGACTCCTTTTGAGAAGGAATTTTGGATTATCAACTTTAGATATGTCGTTTTTTTTTTTCCCTTAGCCATGATTTCAAGAACAAGAAGTAGTGCAAATTGTGAATAAGTTCCGGCTGATAGAATCCGTTTTGTAGGTACGTCCATTCTCTTTTAATCAAATGATGGCTGAATAAGCGTATTACTGTGCGAAAACGCTGAATATGCAAAATCTTCAAGTGTTCTCAAAGATGATTGTAAAGCACATTAAATCATATTCAGAACTAACAAGACATTTGTGAGGATGAAAATGTCACATTTATGAAGGATAACACGAAGTCGACTGACATGTAAAGGGAACTGGCACCAATTGTTTTTTAGAACAAAAAGCTTGATTCATTGTGAGGATCTTCGAAACATGTATTTTTTTTTCTCCAGCACGGAGTTTCTTACTACGTCGATCCTCATGGGGGTAAAAAAAAAAAAATCACAATATCAAGGTTTTTGTTACACCAAAAAACACATTTCCTCAGGAAAAATATTTCAATTCTGTGATTCGTCTTGAGAAGGAATTTTGGATTGCCAACTTCAGAAATGTCGTTTTTTTCCCCTTTGCCATGATTTCAAAGACAAGTAGTGCAAATTGTGGAAAAGTTCCGGCTGATAGCATCCGTTTTGTAGGTAGGTCCATTCAACTTTAATCAAATGATGGCTGAATAAGCGTATTTCTCGGCGAAAACGCTGAATATGCAACATCTTCAAGTGGTCTCAAAGTTGATTGTAAAACAAATTATATTATATTCAGAACTAAGAAGACACTTGTGAGTGTGAAAATATCACATTTATGAAGGATAACAAGAAATCGACTGGCACGTAAAGAGAACTGGTTTCTTATGTTTTTAAGAACAAACACCTTGATACATTTTGAGAATCACTGAAAATTTATTTTTTCCAGCACAAGCAGTTTAAATTTACGTCCAGCCTCATGGGGGTAAAAAAAAAAAAAATATCACATCAAAGTTTCTGTTACTCGAAAAACCACATTTCCTTAGGTAAAATCTTTCAATTCTGTGATTTCTTTTGAGGAAGAACTTTGGATTATCAAATTTCTAATTTGTGGTTTTTCCCCCTTTAGCCATGATTTCAAGGACAAGAAGTAGTGCAAATTGTGAAAAAGTTTCGGCGGATAGCATCCGTTTTGTAGGTAGGTCCATTCTATTTTAATCAAATGATGCCTGAATAAGCGTATTTCTCGCCCCAAAAGCTGAATATGAAACTTCAAGTGTTCTCATGGTAATGGAAAAACATTATTTTTTATTCAGAACTAAGAAGACAATTGTGAGGGTGAAAATGTCACATTTATGAAGAATAACAAGAAGTCGACTGACACGTATAGAGGGCTGGCACCTTAGGTTTTTATGAACAGAGAGCTTGAAACATTGTGAGGATCACCGAAACGATTTAAAATCTTCGATTTATTTATTTTATTTCATCAGCAGCTGTTTAAATTTAAGTCGAGCCTCGTACCGGTAAAAAAAATATATATATATTCACAATATTAAGATTTCTGTTACATAAAAAAAAAAAAAATATTTCATTAGGAAAAATCTTTCAATATTGTGATTTCTCTTGAGACAGAATTCTGTATTTTTAACTTCTGCCGATTTTTTTTTTCCACAGCCGTGACTTCAAGGTCATGTAGTAGTGCAAATTGTGAAATAGTTCCAGGTGATAGCATACGTTTTGGAGGTAGGTCTAATCTCTTTTAATCAAATGATGGCTGAATAAGCGTATTTCTCGGCGAAAACGCTAAATATCTAACTTCCTCAAGTGTTCTCAGAGTTGATTGTAAAACACATTAAATTATATTCAGAACTAAGAAGACAGTTTTGAGGATGAAATGTCACATTTATGAAGGAAAACAGGAAGTCAACTGACATGTGAAGGGATCTGGCACCTTATGTTTTTAGGAACAAAAACCTTGACACATTGTGAGGATCATTGAAAAAAAAAATTTTTCCCAGCACAAGTAGTTCAAAATTATGCCCAGTCTCATGGTGAAAATAAATCACAGTATCAAGGTTCAGTTACACGAAAAATAACATTTCCTTAGGTAAAATCTTTCAATTCTGTGATTTCTTTTGAGAAGGAATTTTGGATTATCTACTTCTGATTTGTCGTTTTTTTTCCCCTTTGCCATGATTTCATGGACAAGAAGTAGTGCAAATTGTGAAAAAGTTCCGCCTGATAGCATCCGTTTTGAAGGTAGGTCCATTCAATTTTAATCAAATGAAGCCTGAATAAGCGTATTTCTAGGGGAAAAAGCTGAATATGCAATTCCTCAAGTGTTCTCAATGTTGACGGGAAAAAATTATTTTATATTCAGAACTAAGAAGACACTTGTGAGGGAGAAAATGTTACTTTTATGAATGAAGTCGACTGACACGTAAAGAGGGCTGACACCATATATTTTTATGAACAAATAGCTTGAAACATTGTGAGGATTTAAAATCTTCGATTTATTTACTTTTTTCTTCAAAGGCTGTTTATATTTAAGTCGAGCGTCGTGCCGGTAAAAAAAAAAAAAATATTCACAATATTAAGATTTCTGTTACCTCAAAAAAAAAACATTTCCTTAGGTAAAATCTTTCAATACTGTGATTTCTCTTGACAGAATTCTGTATTATTAATTTTTGCTGATTTTTTTCCCCACAGCCGTGACTTCAAGGGCATGAAGTAGTGCAAACTGTGAAAAAGTTCCAGCTGATAGCATATGTTTTAGAGGTAGGTCCAATCTCTTTTAATCTAATGATGGCTGAATAAGCGTATTTCTCGGCGAAAAAGCTGAATATGTAACTTCACCAAGTGTTCTTAAAGTTGATTGTAAAACACATTATATTATATTCAGAACTAAAAAGACACTTGTTAGGGTGAAAATGTCACAATTATGAAGGATAACAAGAAGTCGACTGACACATAAAGAGGGCTGGCACCGTTGGTTTTTAAGAACAGAGTACTTGAAACGTGAGAATCACCGAAACGATTTAAAATCTTCGATTTATTTTTTTTTCTTCAGCTGTTGTTTAAATTTAAGTCGAGTCCAAAGCCGGTAAAAAAATATATATATATATATTCACAATATTAAGATTTCTGTTACATAAAAAAAAAAAAAAAATTCCAAAGGTAAAAACTTTCAATGCTGTGATTTCTCATGAGACAAAATTCTGTATTATTAATTTTTGCCGATTTTTTTTTTCCACAGCCGTGACTTCAGGGTCATGAAGTAGTGCAAATTGTTGAATAGTTCCAGGTGATAGCATACGTTTTGGAGGTAGGTCCAATCTCTTTTAATCTAATGATGGCTGAATAAGCGTATTTCCCGGCGAAAACGCTGAATATGTAACTTCCTCAAGTGTTCTCAAAGTTGATTGTAAAACACATTAAATTATATTCAGAACTAAGAAGACAGTTGTGAGGATGATAGTGTCACATTTATGAAGGATAACAAGAAGTCGACTGACATGTAAAGGGAGCTGGCACCTTATGTTTTTTAAGAAGAAAAAGCTTGATACATTGTGAGGATCATCGAAACATTTTTTTTTTCTCCAGCACGCAGTTTCAAATTACGTCGAACCTCATGGGGGTAAAAAAAAAAATCACAATATCAAGGTTTCTGTTACACCAAAAATAACATTTCCTTAGGAAAAATCTTTCAATTTTGTGACTCCTTTTGAGAAGGAATTTTGGATCATCAACTTCTGATTTGTCGTTTTTTTTTCCCTTAGCCATGATTTCAAGGACAAGAAGTAGTGCAAATTGTGAAAAAGTTCCGGCTGATAGCATCCGTTTTGGAGGTAGGTCCATTCTCTTTTAATCAAATGATGCCTGAATAAGCGTATTTCTCGGCCAAAACGCTGAATATGCAACTTCCTCAAGTGATCTCAATGTTGATGGGAAAGCACATTATTTTATATGCAGAACTAAGGAGACACTTGTGAGGGTGAAAATGTCATATTTGTGAATGATAACAAGAAGTCGACTGAAACGTAAAGAGGGCTGGCACCATATGTTTTTAAGAACAGAGAGCTTGAAACATTGTGAGGATTTAAAATCTTCGATTTATTTATTTTTTTGCTTCAGCAAAAGCTGTTTAAATTTAAGTCGAGTTTCGTGCCGGTAAAAAAAAAAATGAATATTCACAATATTAAGATTTCTGTTACATCAAAAAAAAAAAAAAAAACATTTCCTTAGGTAAAATCTTTCAATTCTGTGATTTATCTTGAGAAAGAATTCTTTATTATTAACTTTTCCTGATTTTTTTTTTTCCACAGCCGTGACTTCAAGGGCATGAAGTAGTGCAAATTGTGAAATAGTTCCAGCTGATAGCATACGTTTAGGAGGTAGGTCCAATCTCTTTTAATCAAATGATGGCTGAATAATCGTATTTCTCAGCGAAAACGCTTAATATGTAACTTCCTCAAGTGTTCTCAAAGTTGATTGTAAAACACATTATAATATATTGAGAACTAAGAAGACACTTGTGAGGGTGAAAATGTCACATTTATGAAGGATAACAAGAAGTCGACTGATACGTGAAGAGGGCTGGCACCTTTAGTTTTTATGAAGAAAGAGCTTGAAACATTGTGAGGATCACCGAAACGATTTAAAATCTTCGATTTATTTTTTTTTCTTCAGCTGTTGTTTAAATTTAAGTCGAGCATCGTGCCGGTAAAAAAAAATATTCACAATATTAAGATTTCTGCTACATAAAAAAAAAAAAAAAAACATTTTATTCTTAAAATCTTTCAATATTGTGATTTCTCTTGAGACAGAATTCTGTATTATTAACTTTTGTTGATTTTTTTTCCCACAGACGTGACTTCAAGGGCATGAAGTAGTGCATATTGTGAAATAGTTTCAGCTGATAGCATACGTTTTGGAGGTAGGTCCAATCTCTTTTAAATTAAGGATTGCTGAATAAGCGCATTTCTCTGCGAAAACGCTGAATATGTATCTTCCTCAAGTGTTCACAAAGTTGATTGTAAAACACATTAAATTATATTCAAAACTAAGAAGACAGTTGTGAGGATGAAAATGTCACATTTATGAAGGATAACAAGAAGTCGACTGACATGTAAAGGCAGCTGGCACCATATGTTTTTTAGAACAAAAAGCTTGATACATTGTGAGGATCATTGAAACATTTTTTTTTCTCTGGCATGCAGTTTCAAATTAAGTCGAGCCTCATGGGGGTAAAAAAAAAAAAAAAATCACAATACCAAGGTTTCTGTTACACCAAAAAAACACATTTCCTTAGGAAAAATATTTCAATTCTGTGATTCTTTTTGAGAAGGAATTTTGGATTACCAACTTCAGATTTGTCGTTTTTTTTTCCCTAAGCAATGATTTCAAGGACAAGGCGTAGTGCAAATTGTGAAAAAGCTCCGGCTGATAGCATCCGTTTTGGAGGTAGGTCCATTCTCTTTTAATCAAATGATGCCTGAATAAGCGGATTTCTCGGCCAAACGCTGAATATGCAACTTCCTCAAGTGTTCTCAATGTTGATGGGAGAGCATATTATTTTATATTCAGAACTAAGAAGACACTTGTGAGGGTGAAAATATCATATTTGTGAATGATAACAAGAAGTCAACTGACACCTAAAGAGGGCTGGCACCAAATGTTTTTATGAACAGAGAGCTTGAAACATTGTGAGGATTTAAAATCTTCGATTTATTTGTTTTTTTGCTTCAGCAAAAGCTCTTTAAATTTAAGTCGAGCCTCGAGCCGGTAAAAAAAAAAAATGAATATTCACAATATTAAGATTACTGTTACATCAAAGAAAAAAAATTACTTAGGTAAAATCTTTCAATTCTGTGATTTCTCTTGAAAAAGAATTCTTTATTATTAACTTTTGCTGATTTTTTTTTCCACAGCCGTGACTTCAAGAGCATGAAGTAGTGAAAATTGTGAAATAGTTCCAGCTGATAGCATACGATTTGGAGGAAGGTCCAATCTCTTTTAATCTAATGATGGCTGAATAATCGTATTACTCGGCGAGAAAGCTGAATATGCAACTTCCTCAAGTGTTCTCAAAGTTGATTGTAAAACACATTATATTATATTGAGAACTAAGAAGACACTTGTGAGGGTGAAAATGTCACATTTATGAAGGATAACAAGAAGTCGACTGACACGTAAAGAGGTCTGGCACTTTCGGTTTTTATGAAGAAAGAGCTTGAAACATTGTGAGGATCACAGAAACGATTTAAAACCATCGATTTATTTTTTTTTTTCCACAGCTGTTGTTTAAATTTACATCGAGCATCGTGCCGGTAAAAAAAAAATATTCACAATATTAAGATTTCTGTTAAAAAAAAAAAAATAAACATTTCCTTCTTAAAATCTTTTAATACTGTGATTTCTCTTCAGACAGAATTCTGTATTATTAACTTTTGCTGATTTTGTTTTCCACAGACGTGACTTCAAGGGCATGAAGTAGTGCATATTGTGAAATAGTTTCAGCTGATAGCATACGTTTTGGAGGTAGGTCCAATCTCTTTTAATCTAATGATGGCTGAATAAGTGTATTTCTCGGCGAAAACGCTAAATATCTAACTTCCTCAAGTCTTCTCAGAGTTGATTGTAAAACATTAAATTATATTCTAAACTAAGAAGACAGTTGTGAGGATGAAAATGTCACATTTATGAAGGATAACAAGAAGTCGACTGACATGTAAAGGCAGCTGGCACCAAATGTTTTTTTAGAACAAAAAGCTTGATACACTGTGAGGATCATTGAAACATTTTTTTTTTTCTGGCATGCAGTTTCAAATTACGTTGAGCCTCATGGGGGTAAAAAAAAAAAAAAATCACAACACCAAGGTTTCTGTTACACCAAAAAACACATTTTCTTAGGAAAAATATTTCAATTCTGTGATTCTATTTGAGAAGGAATTTTGGATTACCAACTTCAGATTTGTCGTTTTTTTTTTTTTTTACCTAAGCCATGATTTCAAGGACAAGGAGTAGTGCAAATTGTGAAAAAGTTCCGGCTGATAGCATCCGTTTTGTAGGTAGGTCCATTCTATTTTAATCAAATGATGGCTGAGTAAGCGTATTTCTCGGCGAAAACGCTGAATATGCAACATCTTCAAGTGGTCTCAAAGTTGATTGTAAAACAAATTATATTATATTCAGAACTAAGAAGACACTTGTGAGTGTGAAAATGTCACATTTATGAAGGATAACAAGAAGTCGACTGACACGTGAAGAGAGCTGGTACCTTACGTTTTTAAGAACAAAAACCTTGATACATTATGAGAATCACTGAAAATTTATTTTTTCCAGCACAAGCAGTTTAAATTTACGTCCAGCCTCATGGGGGTAAAAAAAAAAATATCACATCAAGGTTTCTGTTACTCGAAAAACAACATTTTCTTAGGTAAAATCTTTCAATTCTGTGATTCCTTTTGAGAAAAAATTTTGGATTATCAACTTTCTAATTTGTCGTTTTTCCCCCCTTTAGCCATGATTTCAAGGACAAGAAGTAGTGCAAATTGTGAAAAAGTTCCGGCTGATAGCATCCGTTTTGTTGGTAGGTCCATTCTATTTTAATCAAATGATGCCTGAATAAGCGTATTTCTCGGCCCAAAAGCAGAATATGCAACTTCCTCAAGTGTTCTCAAAGTTAATGGAAAAACATTATTTTATATTCAGAATTAAGAAGACACTTGTGAGGGTGAAAATGTCACATTTATGAAGGATAACAAGAAGTCGACTGACACATAAAGAGGGCTGGCACCTTAGGTTTTTATGAACAGAGAGATTGAAACATTGTGAGGATCACCGAAACGATTTATAATATTCGATTTATTTATTTATTTTTCTTCAGCAGCTGTTTAAATTTAAGTCGAGCCTCGTTCCGGTAAAAAAAATATATATGTATATTCACAATATTAAGATTTCTGTTACATTAAAAAAAAAAAAACATTTCATTAGGTAAAATCTTTCAATACTGTGATTTCTCTTGAGACAGAATTCTGTATTATTAACTTTTGCCGATTTTTTGTTTCCACAGCCGTGACTTCAAGGTCATGAAGTAGTGCAAATTGTGAAATAGTTCCAGGTGATAGCATACGTTTTGGAGGTAGGTCCAATCTCTTATAATATAATGATGGCTGAATAAGCGTATTTCTCGGCGAAAACGCTAAATACATAACTTCCTCAAGTGTTCTCAGAGTTGATTGTAAAACACATTATATTATATTCAGAACTAAGAAGGCAGTTTTGAGGATGAAATGTCACATTTATGAAGGAAAACAAGAAGTCAACTGACATATGAAGGGAGCTGGCACCTTATGTTTTTAAGAACAAAAACCTTGATACATTGTGAGGATCATTGAAACAATTTTTTTTCTCAGCACACGTAGTTTAAAATTATGCCCAGCCTCATGGTGGAAAAAAATCACAGTATCAAGGTTTCTGTTACACGAAAAAAAACATTTCCTTAGGTAAAATCTTTGAATTCTGTGATTTCTTTTGAGAAGGAATTTTGGATTATCTACTTCTGATTTGTCGTTTTTTTTTTCCCATTAGCATGATTTCACTTACAAGAAGTAGTGCAAATTGTGAGAAAGATCCGGCTGATAGCATCCGTTTTGTAGGTAGGTCCATTCTATTTTAATCAAATGAAGCCTGAATAAGCGTATTTCTCGTGCCAAACGCTGAATATGCAATTCTTCAAGTGTTCTCAGTGTTGATGGGAAAACACATTATTTTATATTCAGATCTAAGAAGACACTTGTGAGGGTGAAAATGTCACTTTTATGAATGATAACATGAAGTCGACTGACACGTAAAGAGGGCTGACTCCATATATTTTTATGAACAGAGAGATTGAAACATTGTGAGGATTTAAAATCTTCGATTTATTTACTTTTTTTCTTCAAAGGCTGTTTATATTTAAGTCGAGCCTCGTGCCGGTAAAAAAAAAAAAAAAATATTCACAGTATTAATATTTCTGTTACCTCAAAAGAAACATTTCCTTAGGTAAAATCTTTCAATACTGTGATTTCTCTTGACAGAATTCTGTATTATTAACTTTTGCTGATTTTTTTTTTCCACAGCCGTGATTGCAAGGGCATGAAGTAGTGCAAATTGTGAAAAAGTTCCAGCTGATAGCATTTGTTTTGGAGGTAGGTCCAATCTCTTTTAATCTAATGATGGCTGAATAAGTGTATTTCTCGGCGAAAAAGCTGAATATGTAACTTCCTCAAGTGTTCTCAAAGTTGATTGTAAAACACATTATATTATATTCAGAACTAAAAAGACATTTGTGAGGGTGAAAATGTCACAATTATGAAGGATAACAAGAAGTCGACTGACACATAAAGAGGGCTGGAACCTTAGGTTTTTAAGACCAGATTGCTTGAAACATTGTGAGAATCACCGAAACGATTTAAAATCTTCGATTTATTTTTTTTTCTTCAGCTGTTGTTTAAATTTCAGTCGAGCCCCGAGGCGGTAAAAATAAATATATATATTCATAATATTAAGATTTCTGTTACATAAAAAAAAAAATATATTTCCTTAGGTAAAAACTTTCAATACTGTGATTTCTCTTGACACAAAATTCTGTATTATTAATTTTTGCCGATTTTTTTTTCCACAGACGTGACGTCAAGGGCATGAAGTAGTGCAGAGTGTGAAATAGTTTCAGCTGATGGCATACGTTTTGGAGGTAGGTGCAATCTCTTTTAATCTAATGATGGCTGAATTAGCGTATTTCTCGGCAAAAACGCTGAATATCTAACTTCCTCAAGTGTTGTCAAAGCTAATTGTAAAACATATTAAATTATATTCAGAACTAAGAAGACACTTGTGAGGATGAAAATGCCACATTTATGAAGGATAACAAGAAGTCGACTGATATGTAAAGGGAGCTGGCACCTTATGTTTTTTAGAACAAAAAGCTTGATACATTGTGAGGATCATCGAAACATATTTTTTTTCTCCAGCACGCAGTTTCAAATTACGGTGAGCCTCATGGGGGTAAAAAAAAAAAATCGCAATATCAAGGTTTCTGTTACACCAAAAAACACATTTCCTTAGGAAAAATATTTCAATTCTGTGACTCCTTTTGAGAAGGAAGTTTGGATTATCAACTTCTGATTTGTCGTTTTTTTTCCCGTAGGCATGATTTCAATAACAAGAAGTAGTGCAAATTGTGAAAAAGTTCCGGCTGATAGCATCCGTTTTGGAGGTAGGACCATTCTCTTTTAATCAAATGATGCCTGAATAAGCGTATTTCTCGGGCAAAACGCTGAATATCCAACTTCCTCAAGTGTTCTCAATGTTGATGGGAAAGCATATTATTTTATATTCAGAACTAAGAAGACACTTGTGAGGGTGAAAGTCATATTTGTGAATGATAACAAGAAGTCGACTGACACGTAAAGAGGGCTGGCACCATATGTTTTTATGAACAGAGATCTTGAAACATTGTAAGGATTTAAAATCTTCGGTTTATTTACTTTTTGTTTCAGCAAAAGCTGTTTAAATTTAAGTCGAGCCTCGTGCCGTTAAAAAAAAAAAAATGAATATTCACCATATTAAGTTTTCTATTACATAAAAAAAAAAAAAAACATTTCCTTAGGTAAAATCTTTCAATTCTGTGATTTCTCTTGAGAAATAATTCTTTATTATTAACTTTTGCTGATTTTTTTTTTCCACAGCCGTGACTTCAAGAGCATGAAGTAGTGCAAATTGTGAAATAGTTGCAGCTGATAGCATACGTTTTGGAGGTAGGTCAAATCTCCATTAATCAAATGATGGCTGAATAAGCGTATTTCTCGGCGAAAAAGCTGAATATGTAACTTCCTCAAATGTTCTCAAAGTTGATTGTAAAACACATTATACTATATTGAGAACTAAGAAGACACTTGTGAGAGTGAAAATGTCACATTTATGAAGGATAACAAGAAGTCGACTGACACGTAAAGAGGTCTGGCACCTTAGGTTTTTATGAAGAAAGAGCTTGAAACATTGTGAGGATCACCGAAACGATTTAAAATCTTCGATTTATTTTTTTTTCTTCAGCTGTTGTTTAAATTTAAGTCGAGCATCGTGCCGGTAAAAAAAAAATCACAATATTAAGATTTCTGCTATATAAAAAAAAAAAAAAAAAAATCCTTCTTAAAATCTTTCAATACTGTGATTTCTCTTGAGACAGAATTCTGTATTATTAACTTTTGCTGATTTTTTTTTTCACAGACGTGACTTCAAGGGCATGAAGTAGTGCATATTGTGAAATAGTTTCAGCTGATAGCATACGTTTTAGAGGTAGATCCAATCTCTTTTAATCTAATAATGGCTGAATTAGCGTATTTCTCGGCGAAAACGCTGAATATGTAACATCCTCAAGTGTTCTCAAAGTTGATTGTAAAACATTAAATTATATTCAGAACTAAGAAGACAGTTGTGAGGATGAAAATGTCACATTTATGTAGGATAACAAGAAGTCGACTGACATGTAGAGGGAGCTGGCACCTTATGTTTTTTAGAACAAAAAGCTTGATACATTGTGAGGATCATCGAAACATTTTTTTTTCTCCACCAGGCAGTTTCAAATTACGTCGAGACTCATAGGGGTAAAAAAAAATCACAATATCAAGATTTCTGTTACACCAAAAAACATAATTCCTTAGGAAAAATATTTCAATTCTGTGACTCATTTTGAGAAGGAATTTTAGATTATCAACTGATTTGTCGTTTTTTTTCCCTTAGCCATGATTTCAAGAACAGGAATTAGTGCAAATTGTGAAAAAGTTCCGGCTGATAGCATCCGTTTTGGAGGTAGGTCCATTCCCTTTTAATCAAATGATGCCTGAATAAACGTATTTCTCGGCCAAAACGCTGAATATGCAACTTTCTCAAGTGTTCTCAATGTTGATGGGAAAGCACATTATTTTATATTCAGAACTAAGAAGACACTTGTGAGGGTGAAAATGTCATATTTGTGAATGGTAACAAGAAGTCAACTGACACGTAAAGAGGGCTGGCACCATATGTTTTTATGAACAGAGAGCTTGAAACATTGTGAGGATTTAAAATCTTCGATTTATTTATTTTTTTGCTTCAGCAAAAGCTGTTTAAATTTAAGTTGAGCCTCGTGCCGGTAAAAAAAAAAAATGAATATTCACAATATCAAGATTTCTGTTACAGGAACAAAAAAAAAAAAATTCCTTTGGTAAAATCTTTCAATTCTGTGATTTCTCTTGAGAAAGAATTCTTTATTATTAACTTTTGCTGTTTTTTCTTTTGCACAGCCGTGACTTCAAGAGCATGAAGTAGTGCAAATTGTGAAATAGTTCCAGGTGATAGCATACGTTTTGGAGGTAGGTCCAATCTCTTTTAATCTAATGATGGCTGAATAATCGTATTTCTCGGCGAAAAAGCTGAATATGTAACTTCCTCAAGTGTTCTCAAAGTTGATTGTAAAACACATTATATTATATTGAGAACTAAGAAGACACTTGTGAGGGTGAAAATGTCACATTTATGAAGGATAACAAGAAGTCGACTGACACGTAAAGAGGGCTGGCACCTTAGGTTTTTATGAAGAAAGAGCTTGAAACATTTTGAGGATAACCGAAACGATTTAAAATCTTCGATTTTTTTTTTTCTACAGCTGTTGTTTAAATTTAAGTCGAGCATCGTGCCGGTAAAAAAAAAATTCACAATATTAAGATTTTTGCTATATAAAAAAAAAAAAAAAAATTTCCTTCTTAAAATCTTTCAATACTGTGATTTATCTTGAGACAGAAATCTGCATTATTAACTTTTGCTGATTTTTTTTTCCACAGACGTGACTTCAAGGGCATGAAGTAGTGAATATTGTGAAATAGTTTCAGCTGATAACATACGTTTTGGAGGTAGGTCCAATCTCTTTTAATCTAAGGATGGCTGAATAAGCGTATTTTTCGGCGAAAACGCTGAATATGTATCTTCCTCAAGTGTTCTCAAAGTTGATTGTAAAACACATTAAATTATATTCAAAACTAAGAAGACAGTTGTGAGGGTGAAAATGTCACATTTATGAAGGATAACAAGAAGTCGACTGACATGACAAGGCAGCTGGCACCATATGTTTTTTAGAACAAAAAGCTTGATACAT
>JAGKTI010018424.1:803-17715 GCA_018397915.1 Birgus latro | reverse complement strand
CTCTCTCTCTCTCTCTCTCTCTCTCTCTCTCTCTCTCTCTCTCTCTCTCTCTCTCTCTCTCTCTCTCAAATTTCAAACGAGGGATACTGGGGTAATCTCGGTGGCAAAGGAGTCTGATTTCTTGGTGTTCATCCTTTACTTGGCGATTAACTGAGCGAATTACACCTTGATTTTTCCTCGTTATATATTTCTAGTACCGATAAAATTCGCATCAGTAACGTTACAAAGATGTTACATGCAAATTCAGTAAATCCCTGGAAAGATGTTACAAGGAAAATAAATAGCAGAGGAAGAGGTGTTACGAAATCTCCAAATCACTTATAATATGATCCCTTAAAAAAAAAAAGTCTAAGTAATATATTGTCTGAGAAACTATAGCCCAAAAGAGTTTAAATTATGCCCTCTGATCCCATACGGTGAAACAAGCATCAATAGAATCTCGTATATATAATTGGTTTGCACATCACCACCACCACCACCACCACCATCACTGGTTTACACGTCATAACGCTACACGCCTAAAGTGTCCCGTGTTTAAGATCGCGTGGACCCAGAAAATATATATAACTTTGTCTTTTTGCCCCCACGCTTCAACACAAACATCACTGGCACGTCGTTAAATCGCTTTCCACATCCACCCTCCTGCGAATCCGTTCAAAAAGCGACATGGTAGAATAAATCCCGCCAACTTTTTCCTTTGGACTGAACGATACTGAACTGTGAAAAAGTTAGCTGAAGTTAGCATGAAATCAAACGAAATATAAAACTGCAGGTCTGTCAGAAAAATAGCATGATAAGTAAAAATCCAACCCTCATTATCAGTACAAATGAATGCGCACTGCTACATAAATTAATTAACAAAATACAACAGCGGAACTTGCGCAGCGCTCCACGATGAGAACAGGGTGAAATGCACGGAAACAAAAGCCCCAGTGTCTATCTTTTTTTCAGCTTAATTAGTCGTGAATCAAGCCCCTCAAAGCTACCAACAAAAGCCATACAGCTACAGTCACTTCACAAGCACAACCACACAGCACCTCACAACCACACAGCACCTCACAACCACATAGTCACCTTACAACCACGACCACACAGCCACCTCACAACCACACAGCACCTCACAACCACATAGTCACCTTACAACCACGACCACACAGCCACCTCACAACCACACACCCACCTCACAACCACACAGCACCCTCCAACCACAACCACACAGCCACCTCACAACCATAATCAAAACCTTACAGTCACAACCACACAGCCATCTCACTCCCCAAATCTCTGTCCCAGCCTCTACCCTTCCTGACGTCTTCCGCCTCTGGAGGCCCGCCAGAACCCCGACAAACCTGACCATGAAGTAAACACACACCTCCCGCCGGCCACTACCACCCCTCAAATTACCTCAGTAAACACTGATGCAAAAAATTAACACAGTAAACATTAAAGGAAAAAAGATCCCAGTAAACATTAACAAAAAAAAAAAAAAAAACATTAATAAAAAAAAAAAACGCTGTAAACATTAAATCCGAATTAAGCTCTTTTTCCTCGTCCATTTCTTGCCGGAGCTAAATCTGATGTGGTGCTGGGCCGGTACTGAACAATCAACTATATAGATGGTTTGTATATGGAAATGTTGGGTGGGAGACACAGGTTAAAGCTTGAACTCTTTATTTTCTCTTACGTTTGGGGCACCACAGAACCTGAAGACGGGTTCTGTGTTAGCCCGAAACGATAGACAAAATAAAGAACTCAATCTTTACCCTGTATCTTTCTCCCACTATAGATGGTCTGTTTTCACTTACAGGAAATGGATCACTCTCACACCTTGAATTCTAAGTCGAGGTTGCATGAAATTCGATGAACTACGGTTATGAAATATGAAGAATCGAGGCCCGTGCATTCCTTGGCAGAAATTTAACACCTCCAGTACAACACCGTCCCTATCATTTTTTTCTTGTTTTTTCAGATGATGTTATTCAGCTCGATTTTTTTTCTTTTTACTAGGAAAGGTTAGATATAGCCTCCAATAACCCTGCATTACCATAAGCCCTTCTTCAGTGAGATAAAGTAGTCTGATAGCAATAAGAAAAAAAAATAAATTCCCTCGGATCGAAAGGCTTCATCTGAGCAATAATTCTCCATACATTTTGGCCCTCCTTGTAAGTACAGTTAGCCACAAAAATTTCAGCCTGATGTCCCTTTACTGTCCCATCCTACAGAGTGATGCAACAGGCTACGAGCTAATGTATAACTAAATCAGGACATAATGTGCTGTATTTCAAGGCATTTATCCTCGTGTTTCAAAATGTACAGCAGGAGTCAACAATTTTTTTTTTTTTTTAGCGGTACAGATAAAGAAAATGGATTATTGGTAAATACAAAGAATACTTATGGTAACTACAGTACACATCAAACAACCCATCTCTCTCTCTCTCTCTCTCTCTCTCTCTCTCTCTCTCTCTCTCTCTCAGTAAACAAAAGGGGCCACGGTATTCGCACACCACCTTTAAGAACCCCACCAAATATGTACCGTAACCAGACGCACATATGGCAAGAGTCGATGAAGAGGCAACACCTGGGAGGAGACTGATAATGGGAACGTTAATTAATGTGCCAGGCAGGTGGAATGAGGTAATGCCAGTGCCGCGCCATGCAGTTCCATTATACCCCTTCACCACGAGCACCTCACTGGGGCTTCTATTCTTGCTGTCTCCGGATGACTTTATTCTCTCTCTCTCTCTCTCCCCTCTTCAACCCCTTCAATACGAGTTTCATTTTAATCTTTAGCCCAAGCACCTCATCTTTTAATTCATCTTCAGGCGATTTTATTAAATATTTTTTTTTTTCTATACTGGAGGAGTAAGATGTGGCCTTCATTATTTCATTAGTAAGAGGGAGTTTTTCTGAAAGTGAATTAAGCTGGCACCAAGAAGAACAGAAAATAAAGATGTTAATGGCGACGGAAAAAAATATAAATAAATACAATATAAAAACAAAAACATATATAAAAATACAAATAAATAATGTTTCCCATTAACAAGAACCCTACTGTGCAAATTTCGAAACGACAATGGAAATATTTACTGCCATACCATACATTATACCGAATTCCATAACCTGTAAATTCATCATGTCATTAGGCGCAGGTAATATAATCAACACCTCCCCCCTCCCCCCCGCAAAAAACTAAATGTGTGACGCATGAATACAGTGTTACCAAAATTAATTCACTTTACATCCGGTCCACCTGCCACAAACGGTAATAATTATTTTGACACACCTGTATATAAAGTACGGTTAATTTCCGGGTTTGCTTAATTTCTTTACGTCGGGGGGATATGTAAGTTTAATAAATAAAAAAAATCTCTTGGTAAAAATAAAGGAATATATAAAGGAATTAAGTCTTCATCGAGCTGGAAGGACGAAAGGAGTTATTTTTTTAGCCCGTTCCGTCCAAGGTGTCCATCCAAAAGTAGAAGAAAAAAAAAAGTATGGAAGTAGCATGAACGAAACAATTAGAGATAAAAGTACCAAAAGGAAGGCTACTTAAAAATGTTCACTTCCATTACAGTAAACTTAGAATACATTTGCTTGAGTCCCTGCCCAGATTTTCCACGTAATGTAAGTGTGGTTACCTTACTTAGAATTCAGTTACGTTCAGCAGGCTTAGGACGATATCGGCTACGTAGCTGTTCATATTTACTCGTCGCTTCCTACGTGGGTCAAGAGTGAGCTAAAAGGCAAACTGAACTGATTTAAACTCGTAGACTGCCAACATGTGACGTGAAGACAGACGAAAATTAGGGTGTTGAGGAGGAGGCGAGAGTGAATGTGGAAGAGTGAGCGTGAAATGAGGTGGAGGCGAGAAGGAATGTGGGAGAGTGGATGTGAAATGAGGTGGAGGCGAGAATAAATGTAGGAGAGTGGATGTGAAATGAGGTGGAAGCGAGAGTAAATGTGGGTGAGTGATTGTGAAATGAGGTGGAGGCAAGAATGACTGTGGGAGAGTGGATGTGAAATGAGGTGGAAGTGAGACTGAATGGGGGAGAGTGGATGTGAGAGAGAGCAGGTTGGGAGGGTGGATGTGAGAGTAGGCTACATACGAGAAGGTGGACGCTGAAAGTGGATGCAAAAGGGTAGATATGAAAAAGTATGTTTGAGGGTGGATGTGAGTGTGGATACGAGAGGGTGGATGTGGAAGAAGATGCAACAGAGTGGGTAAGGAGTGTATATGTGAAGGTGGATGTGAGAGTGGATGTAAGAGGGTGGATGTGTGAAAAAAGGTGAATGTAAAAGTAGATACAAGTGGGTGGATGTGACAGGAATGCATGTGAAAGGAAAGATGTGAAAGACTTTATGTGATATGATGAGAGGGAAAGGTGATGAGAGGAAGCATTTGAAAGGAGAGATGTGAAAAAGTGTGTGATGGTGGGAGCAGGGTGGTGGGGTGGGAGGATGTGGAAGACTGTAGACCTGTGTATGAACGTGGATGACTGTGGGTGGACGTGACGGGGTGGATGGAAGAATAAAGGCATGAGGGTGAGGAGCAGGGTGGTGGGTGGAAGACTATCTAGGTAAAGGGAAATGTGGCCAAGGATGGGGGGTGTGGATGGATATGAGACGTGTTGATTAACTGGGTGGATGTGATGGATGGTGTGGGTGAAGTGGGTGGATGTGATGGAAGTGCTTGTGAAGTGAGTGTGTGAGGGATGGCTCTGGTGAAGTGATGGGTAAGTGCAGTATCGGTGGAAGTGAATACGACAAGGCTATAGATAAGTGAACGAAGGTTAGACTGGAAGCAATGTCAGCGTGAGGAAGAGAAGTGGCATGCGGAGTGAGTAGGCGTAGTGGAAAAGGGATGTCAAGCAGAGTCGACTGAGGAGGGGTGAGAGAGGGGATTGGAGTGAAATGTGGAAGTGGCAGGGTATGCAGGGTGAGATGCAATGCGGTGGAGGCAGGGTTAAGTAGGGTGAGGTGTGTTATGGCGACAGGGTGAGTAGGGCGAGATGTAATGTGGTGGAGGTAGGGTAGGTAGGTGGGGTGCAATACGGTGGAGGCAGGGTAGGGTGAGGTGTGATGTGAGAGATGGAGGGTAGGGTGAAGTGTGATGAAGTGTGGTGGCATGCAGAGGGGTAGGGAGTGGCAGAACAAGCATCCGGGAAGGGAGGGGAGGGGGTGACACTCGAGGCCTGGTTAAGATACACTTGAGATGACGGGTGAGGTATGAACCAGTATGTCGTCACTTATATCACAAACCCAAATTCAAACCACTTAACCAACCCACACCACCTTCAGGTCATCAAGTAAACAGGACCTTCTGCTAGTAAAGGCCTCCTAAATTTGATATCACCATGCAGAGTTGATAAAAAATAATTAAAAGCGCATAAATAAAGCAGTCCAAACGATGAACTACTCAAAGGAAGAAGCCACACGGATGAGAAGTGATTGCAGGTTCCTTTACTCAATGTTTAACAATATTTTAACCTCGTTTACGAAGCTGACTGGAGAGGTGTGTGCATAAAATCGCAACTTATGAGGAAAGGAATTAAAAAACAAGGGGAAAATAAGGGATATGCTGCCCCCGTGTGAAATACTGATGGCAACACCTGGCCGTGGTTTCATGCATCCAGTGTCGGGCTATCGAGGTGGGAAGTGTGGCGGGATCCAGAGACTTGGCGGTATTCTTGGGCGATTATGAAACTTTCTAACACCTCTTCCTTTGCGGGTTATTTCTGATCCTGCTCTGTTACTACAGTCCTGTGTGTTATTCGTGCAATCTAAGTCGACATTAAAAAGATACAAGAATGAAAAAGGAGGATATTAATGGCTAGTTTGGGATATAAATCGTTAAGGAAGAGGTGTTGGGGAGCTTCCTTACCCGACGACAGTTTGAACCTCAGTGTTGTACGATATAAATTTTACTCTTTTCTGATAATGTGGTCTAAGGAGTGGTCTGGCAGTTAAAATATTCATAAATACTGACTACACAAGAGCCATTAAGAAGGACAACTAATTGGCCAATAGATTCAAAATTTACGAATAAGTTTAGGAGCCTCTATTTCTCTCTATTCTTATCCCCTTCAATCCGATGACGTATTTTAATGTTATACTTATTTTTTACGTACAATTTCGAGGAGCTTTTGAACTAGATCAATTAAATATAGTTTCCTTGAGCCGTTTCACTTCTACAGATCCTACTTTAGTTTTAAAAAGTCGCCACACAGCATCTTGAGCAAAAAATGAGAGAGAGAGAGAGAGAGAGAGAGCGAGGGAGCGTTGCCCCCACATTTTAATCAATAAGTGAATGATGACCTGCTCGCTCTCTCTCTCTCTCTCTCTTTACTTCACTTTACTACAGTACCTATAAACTCAAGCGATTCAGGCAAATATTCCCTCTTACTTCTATTTCAAAATAAAAAACTCGCGTCCATATTTGCTCTCACCTCTACCAATATTGAGCTATAACTTCAAGCGTATATTGCATGAGTGTTCCCTGGTGTGTTGGGAAATGGAGAAAAGAAAAAGGCGTTCAAACGAGACTGAATAAAGGAAACCTATACTGTAACACTGAGACATTAAACTTTCGAAATGAAACTAATCACAAAAAAAGAAAGGAAACGAAAAAGACAGACAAAAGAGGAGAAAAAAGATGAAAGGAAAAGAACGAGAAAGTTACTGATCAGTTAACCTTTTCTTCGTCGGGAAATTTCAAGTAGGTTATTCTTCGGTCAGCTAACACAAGACAATTTTATATTTATTTATCTTAGAGTGAGAGCTGTCCATTCATCTTTACCTCGCAGACACGACCTATACATATTAGAAATTCAAATTAATAATAATAATAATAATAATAATAATAATAATAATAATAATAACTAAGTGAAATGGTTGATAAAGGCTATATCTAATATTCATTACGACTCATGGAGGCAACAAGGGACCCTTTATTTAGAATTCTGTCTGGTATATGATTTAAAACTTCAACTTTATGTACAGTTAGCAACATTTGATCTTGGGACGGCATCGGTATGAGGTGTAGGATTTGACAAAATTCCACGTTTGTTGGTGGCACTGACATGAATGAACTCAGGTGTCAAATATTAGCTGAGATGAACAGATAACCGCGATGCAAGAACTTGGAAATTGTAGCCAGACCTCCACTTCTCACAGGTACCGTACCGTACTGTCCAAGGTTTATGTGTGGTCAACTGCACAATCATTATCAAAAGTTCAATGACACTTTACAACTAGCTGTGGCAGAGGAAGGTGTTACATGAAGTACTTTTGCGATAGTAATATGAAGCACACAAGAGTAAGACGAAGAAGGTACGTCGTTCGTGAAGGAATGAGAAATATGAAAGGCACGACACAAACTTCGTTATATGATAGCAATATAAGGCACACAAGAAGGGTATGAGAAGGATGGATACTAAGAGTCGTTTGGGAAGGAATGAGAAATATAGATGGCATGACTGTTGGAAATAATGGTAAAGGATTGTTGGCTAAGTTTTGTTCATGGCTTTATATGTACGTGCGATAATGGCTACTGTAACAATTAGCTACATATTTTCTTGACCGAGGACACCAATGAAGTTAACTCCTTTCTCAATAACTAAACTTCTCGCAGCGGTTTATGTATTTCGATATTACACTCAAGGTAACATTAAAGCAATGTATTCAGCGGTGATTACTCCTGTTATTCAAGCCAAAATCTAAAGAATCTGTTAAAATGGGATTATTCCTAAATGTTCAAAGCTTGAAGCTGTCTCAAATGCCTCTTTCCCTGTTGATCATACGCCTCAGAACTTTAGTTAACTTTTAGGCCAACACAGGATGATTCTATTCAGTCGAGAAATCCTCACTCAAAGGCCTAAGTTGCGACAGGAGTCTGATCGTACCTGACAAATCTGCTTTCCATTTTAGCCAATAAGAGTAACTTAATGGGAGAAAAACATAATGGGAGAATAAGATAATACTACATCTATATATCCATTCCTTAATAAATATTCATAGCTGGCAACATCACTAATAATTTCCCATAACAGCTCAGCATCCGATGTAGAGAACAACAGATTTCCGTCAGGTGTGAGCACGTGTCGCCCAGGTGTGGGTGATCTATATATCATTCTCGTAACCCCATTTCCCGGTAATAAATGGGGTAGGTACGATGCCCAATTAGCAAAATAAAATGTCAAAGCTATCAGTGAGACAGGGAGAGTTATCTTTTTAATTCCGTTATTCAAGCCTTCGAAATATTGGGTTTAATCTCATACGTCAGAGATAGAACAACCAATTTGTCTCGTCGTACAGCTACATGTAACTCTCTCTCTCTCTCTCTCTCTCTCTCTCTCTCTCTCTCTCTCTCTCCGCTACCACACTGTGAGGAACTGCAACAATTGATTCATTAACAATCTATATGAACTCAGGTAACACCAAAGCAGGTAACAGGTGTGCAATAACAGCAACGACAGGTAATTACAGGTGAAATTAGATCACTGACAGGCAATAACGTTATCCCTATATTCCTATGCAAACAACAGTGAGACAGGTGGTGTGGGAACCTGTCAAGAATGTGGGTGTCCGCCATAAACCAGTCAAACTTGATTGGACAAGAGTTACACCAGTCTGTTGGGAAGGATCAATGTGTGCTGACAACGACAGGTGTAGCGGTAATAATGATAATGATGATAACACGAAAGCTAATAATAAGAGCAATAATAATAATAATAATAATAATAATAATAATAATAATAATAATACCAATAATAATAGCTAATATAATAAGAATAAGAATAAGAATAAGAATAATAAAATAATAATAATAATAAATAATAATAATAATAATACACTCGAGGGACCTACCTGGTTCTCGGAGTTGAGAAGCTTGAGCTGGTCGTTGATGAGTGAGTACTTGGCGCTCTCCTCCTTCCTGAGAGCGCGCTCTTTTTTGAGCTCCGGTGACCAGAATGTCTTAATGGAGTGCATCGACGAGCCTAGTTTCTGGTTAGTGAGCTCCAGTTCTTTTTTCAGGTTACCCAGTTCTTTCTGGAGGTCAGAATTGTGCATCTGTAGTTCAGTGAAGTAGGAGTCTCGGGTGATGCCGCCCAGGCTAGCGGGCCCGTGGCGGCCACTCAGGTCAGGGTTGGGACTGGCCCGTGACCTGCCCATAGAATGATGGTCCCGGTACAGGTCATCCTCTAACATTGGCCCACGGTCCAGAGATCGGTCGCGGCGGGCCATGTGTCCACCCTGCATCCCGTGCAGATCCATGGCACCCCCTCGGTCCATGCTGCGGTCTCTTGGTTCGCGTATTGGCAAAAACTCACGATCGTGCGCCTCTCGGTCCAGGGAGTGGTAATTGCGACCTACGTTACTTCGGCTTTGGCTGCGACTGCGGTGGTGGGTACCTGGTGCTGATCCGCTGCGGCGGTCCGCTTCCATGGTGGCGTGGGGGTCCATGTATGGCCCGCCGTGGTCCAGCGCCAGGGTCGGGGAGGCAGCACGGGTGGCGGAGCGGCTACGGCGCGCGGCTGCTGACGGCTGCGGGCTGTGGGCGCGGTGGTGGCCGCCCTGGTCCAGGTAGTAGGAGTCGGAGTTCAGGTCGCGACGCTGGAGCCGGGGCGACCGGCTACTCGGCACCCCGCCTCCCCCACCACCTCCACCATACACGTCGCGAGACATGCCACCATAATCATCACTGCCATGCACAACACACTGCCATCACTGCCTCACTACACTGTCACTGTCACCGCTCGCACTGGCCGAGGGGACACTACTGCAGCCGCGATCAATGGTACACAATGTGGGTGAGGGGAGGGCCCGAAGCTCACTAGACACAACTCTAATTTCACATCACTAGCAAAGCACTGATTTCACTGGTTATCAGTCACCGCACACCACTAATAAGAACCATGAAATGTATTGCCTGGTAAGGATTAGGCATCATGAAACACTTCTTAACCACAAAACACGAATAAAGGAACGGCAACCTGCTTTTCCCATCATCGGGTGGAGTGGGCCGGCGCAGTGAGAGACTAACAGTATTGCCAATGGTACAATTTAAATTAGTTATCCGTTAATCTTACCTCAAGATTCCTTGTCCGTTACAGTCTGGCAGGCAGAGATGTATATTCTCTAATATTTTGACTAACAGGCTTGCTTCACTATTCAAAATACTACACCCAGTACTCCAGAATATTGCCCTCTCGATGGAGTACGAGCAATTGCCGACACTGGAGTTTGTGAAGACTATAAGGGAAGTTTAAGGAGCCGTCAACAGATGTCAGGAGCGGGGCGGCTGAGCTGGGTAGTGTGTGAGGCGGCCACTAGAGGACACAAGGCGCAATCGTACCTGCCAGCACTACGATAATTACCAATATACACTAATTTTTCAATATTACATACTTCCAAATAATATTGTCCGCGTGAATTTTCATCCCTTCAGATCAAATGTAAATATAAACTAACACTGCTGAAGAAGAGCTGATCAATTTTGCATTTCAGTTTTGCTGAAAAACAGAAGTAGAAATCGTGACGATAATTTGTACGTCACTGACACCAAAACATAAACAAACATGGGAGTAACAGTGTGAGTACAAATTTGTATTATTATTGTGCACGAACAACTATGCTTTATGAACCTAGGATAATTCCTCATGGCTTAATATTATATTCGCTAACTAGTTTCACATTTTATGGAGTAATGCGAAAGTGGTGATATTCACCTGTCCCCTAGTGTAAATATAGGAAAACTACGATTTATAATCATTATGAGTATTACATTAACTGATGTGTGAGATATGCATCCTTGTTTGGTAACACTGAATACTACCTTACCTAAAGATCTTTCCTTTTTAACTGGGCCCACGATCGTAAAGCCTATGGCCCAATGAAGGGCTCTATATTTCACTATCCTCAACCTTCCCTGGTATAGATAACTTTAGGACAAATTCTTTCTTTTGGGCTGTCACAAGTTTCCTCATGAATGGAAAACATAAGGTTTATACTGTACTTTCAAAATAAGCTTGGGTTAAGGTACTCTTACACTTTTTTGGGATAGGTTGGGTTTGAATATGAAATTTTTAAAATATATATCATATAATATTTAGGATTTTCATAATTTTGGTCAATAATAAGCATAAGTCCCACTCTATTATGTGGTTTACCTTATTGGATTTGGTGTTTTGTGCTCTTACCTTACTCAGGTCTTTCTGATGCATGGAATGGGTAATTTAACGTACTGGTACCAGGTTAACAGGCAGAAGGGCCACTTTCTGTACAGAGCTACTTGCTGTGGTAGTAGGGGTCCAACATGCTTAAGGGAATAAAGGCACTCCAGATTGATGCACTGGTGATAGTTATACCAGAAACTGAGACAGAGTTGGTTTTTGGTGCCTTCTGTGGATCTCACCTTAGTTGTTTTAGGTATGTATCAATTTATCAGCACTAAGTGTAGGCCAATGCCTCTGAGCTGTGAGGCTGATTCAGTCCCGAAATCAATCTGTCACCAGTCATTTCATTCCTGCTAACCAAATCTAACCTACCCTAACCTTACCTAGTATAGCTCAACATAGTTTACCCTAACCAAACATAACACTGTAACCTACCCTAATGTAGCCTAACTTTACGTACCTTACCCAAACCTAACCATAACTTCTTGGAGACATGTGAGTTTTGGGACTGAATTGACTATTGCTCTCTTGACAAACCTATCTTTTGTACTCTTAGTACTGCATCATATACTGTACATTATTTCCGTGGATTTAAGGTGTCATAAATTATGAGAAAATAAAACTTTATCCTTGTCATAAAATTTTCATCAATGTTAATAAGAGCTAAGCTACAGTTTGTCCTATATATTATGAGGGGATAAGCTGTATTAGCTAGGAATGCAGGATGTTCATCTGCACTACTAGTGAAGCTAAGTGATCATTATAGCCTGTCATGTTGTACAGGTTAGGGTAGATTAGGCTTAGGATAGATTAGGTTAGGTTAATATAATAACTAAACAAACCTAGCCAAATAAAGAGCAAAAATACTAAAAGATTATTGTCCAGTAAAAAGAACTTGGCGTACCATATCATCAGAACCGGATTTTCTTGTTTCCTTAGTAATGCGAAGAGGTGGGAAAAGTTAGGCAGTTCAGATAAAAAGATCGTAATACAAAGTGTGGGGGGGGGAGTGAGGCAGTAAAAAAAAAAAAATGACCTTTCCATAAATCAGCAATGCCTCTTGTGTTGTGAATTAGGCAAAAGCACAAAACAATAAATCCGTAAGGTAAAATCCAATGTACTAGCTATAGCTAGCAGGACCTCAGGTAAACCTTTACTATAATTTCTGTTTCAGTCTTACAAGATTCATTTTATTTCACAATTTTCTTCTACATTCAAGCTTAGTTTTGTCTGTTGGGAAAGCAAAAGGGATGTGGAACAATAATTACTGCATGAAATTTCTTCAGAATTTTCAGTAAAAATGGTTCATGATAAAGATAAATTATTGTTTTCTATCTGTCATAACGCTGCACCATTCCATTACCAAAGAATAGTTTTCCAGAAGCGAAAGGCTGACTGTATAAAGTCGTTACAGTAGAATGGAAATGCCCACTTATCATTGCAGGAAACTACGTAACCATACAGTGTAAGTGTTTGCACTTACACATGTACTCTAATTCCCTCCAACAGAGTAAACCATTACTTGCATGTGATAATGTAGAACTGTAGAATTGAAGGAGTGTTGTTGTGTGGATGTGATAGAAAGTGTCAGAAGAAATACACTGAGGTGGTTTGGCCATATGGAGAGGATGAAGAGTGAGAGACTGATGAGGAGAGTGTATGCGAATGAGGTGGAGGGGGGGGAGGGAGGGAGAGGCCAAGGATGAGATGGAGGGATGAAGTGGAGAGGTTTATGAAAGAGGGGATGTGAGCTAAGAGCAGGGCAGTGAAATGGCTTGGGACAGGGCGACATGGAGGCGATTTGTTTGTGGCCGTCCTTTACGGGATTAAGGCATCTGGCGGTAGTTAGACAGATAGACAGTTTTGCCATTTTGCAGTACAGTATTAGGCAGCGATGATGAGAATTCTATGTGTAGTGGTACTGTGCATCACGGGTGGAGCAGCTCTGGCATCCTCATGGGAACCAAATGCCTCATATTTCCTTGCACCTTGCTGAGGGAAGGGCCCTGGGCTGACCCTGGCAAGGTGCTGTCTACCACAAGGGAGTGCTGGATTCCTACATGTTGTTCGTACTGTATTGTATCTGTAGGATGTCCCTACAGAAACAGTGGCCATTCTGTTGTCAACGGGTCTGCTCGACCAGACAGACCAGGATTGAAAGGCAACAACAGTAACAGTATTAGGCCTAGCCTTCATGTGTAAATAGCTTTTACTTGGAAAGTTACTGGTCATTATGATGATTCTGTACAGTTCTTTGATATTCTGTTAAGGTATAATTTGCTGATACCTTTTGCATTTCTCACAGGCTGTAGCTACCCCTCCTTTCATCCATTTCTGTTTTTTTATAAGTTTTGGTCATGGTTCCTATTTACATTAGTATGGTTTTGGGGTGGACTGTTGGTAGGACACTCTGCAATTTTTTCAGTGGAGTGGGCATATGAAAATAGTGTTTGTCATGGCTGCCAATACGAGGGAAGTTTAAAAGTACGTAATGGCAATCTTGTAAGCCTTGAGCCTACAGACATGATGGGCCTCTTGTATTTACCTATTTGTATTTATTTACCTCTTTGTAGTATACAGGAATTGAGCTAAGCTCGTGTTGTCCTGTCTCCATGTCTACATTTGGATACTGTATCATTAGTATACTGTACTGTATCATATGGCTTACACCATGGGGTGTAATAAAAATATGTCTGGTGTGATTGGAAATGTCTGCCCTCTGTGAGATTTTCCACTTATATAATCACAGTTTCAGTTCAATGTAAAATTCGGCACAGTTATGATGCATTGCTACAAACTGCAAGTAAACTATCTAACCTCAGATCTTGGGAGTTTGTAAAAAAAAAAAAAAAAAAAAAGTATCGTACTGGTCCAACAGTCTCATTCTCATGTAGCTGTTATGTTAACTGAAGCTGAAATTAATAAAGGTATTTCACATACCCTACACACACACAAAATGAGGGAGGGGCCACAAGACACTAAGCATTCTGTTTACGATTTTTAGTAACAAGAAAATAACTCAGTAGCACAACATGTTTTTGATTAAGTGAACATAGTGGGTCAGATGTGGAAAGAATGCTATGAGTGTGTGAGTGCAGTGAAGGTGAATGCTTATACTTCATAAAAAAGTACAAGACATTAGATATTTCATACTCCATTAACAATCACTTAATAATCACTTTATGTACAATAGTTCAATGTTGGTGCCATGAATGAGCATATTAGGTCACAGGTGGAGAAAACGACAGGTATGCCAGGGGTTGGGAACTCAGCATAAATCTGTGTGGTAAAGCCACTTTTCTGTGAGGTGTGTTAACTGATGTAGGCCTATACAAACAGAATACTTATATTAATCTGTAGCGGTACATAGTGCTAGTAGTTGTAGCTGCAGGCCAAACTCATCTGGATGTGAACCCAGTAGACGGCAGGAAACAAATGCTGCAGTCCATCCTCCTCCTTTGTGAGGTGGTGGGAGGGGATTGAGGGACATTTATGCATCCAGGGAGGTCCTCTGTCCAGGTGTGTCAGTGCTGCCATGGGAAGGCATCACTCTTCGGCACCATTAAAGATATAAATTTAAGTGCAAGATGAAATAATCTTGATTTTGTATCTCACTACCCCTCTAAAATTTTCGCAAAGTACATCCTGCTTGCCTGTTGATATGTAATCAGTTTGGGCAGATTAATTTAAATCTTTTCCCAAAAAAGGTCAAACATGGCAGTTGCTTACCAGGAGTCATGCTTGGTGTTCACTGGATCTTCTGTTCATATGCATTCCCCAATTTCTCTTTTCACAGTTTTTAATAGTTTATTATTTTCTGAAACTCTCATTGCTTGAACATATGCTAGAAGTAATATGTTTTAACTGAAAATGAACAAAAACACTGCTATGAAAGTATTACGGTGTGAGGAATTATGTGTTTTGAGGAAGGATAAGGAAGGAAAATTCAAAGTTGTGCAGGTTATGGCACATGATATAACAGTAAGGTGGATAAATCTAACAAGAACATGAAAGATTGAGGAATATGAGCATCTGATGATGAGAGAGACCATGGATGTGTCAGTAAAACTGTCCAGGAGAAAGAATAGGATGATGCTGACAGGAAAGTTCAGTTGTAAAGAAGTTGCAGTAATTGGGTGGGAAAGAATGCTAATACCAATGGGGACTCATATGGAGTGAATCTAATAGTAAAAATCTGCTAACTCAACACAGTACGGAAAAGACAGTTACTGTATTAGAGGAGATGATGAGCAATCAATGTTGGACTTAATATAGGCAAACTATTTTTTACAATTAAAATGCATTGTTGGAAGACCAATACAAATAGAGTGACTATAATTTGAACACATTATTACATGGGTTCGGTGGAGATACGTTGCTGGAAATGGTCAGTTGTACCATCAGTATGAAAATGTTTCCAAATCACCTAAACTGGTACGGTATTTCTTTCATTTATTGCTTTAAGTATAATAATTAGCTTTCAGCTCACCTAAACTGATAGTTATTTTCACCTCAGAGCACTTACCTGCTGGTTTAACTTTAACACCAGGCTGCTGTTTGATCACTGACACAGGATGCCTAAGTGACTCAGGTTCAAAGACCATCTTGGAAATGAAAACTGACTGTAAGCTTATGTGTTGTCAACCATTGAGGCACTGTAGATCATAGTGCTTGTATAGGTGAAAATGACAATCGTGCATAAAAAAAATGGGGCTAAAATCATAAGAACGTACTGTACAAGCGAACAACTGTAAATACTGTAGTCAGTTGTAAAATGAGGTTTGCCTGTAATTTACAAAAGATCCCACTGATGTGTATAATATAAGGTACTGTTATAATGCCCCATTGGAAAGAGAGACCACTTGGTCCCTGAGATAGAGCTGTTGATGGAAGATTGGAGAGAGAAAGAAGAAATGCATGAACAGGATATACATTTAATTATGGACAGAGCAGCCTTTGTCTCCATAAGACATTAGTTTGCAGATGTAGACTGGAGTGAAATGAAAAATCAGAACATATTCATGAGAATTATTTGAACTGATGACAGTATATGAAGAATGCATCAGGAGGCATGCCCTAAAACTTACTGAAAAATGGAAATGAAAAAGAAATGGTTTAACAACAGATTAGGAAAGAATGGACTTGAAACAAAAAATAGAGTATGCAGTAAAGCATGAAGGAGATGTAGATTTTTTTTTTTTAAATACTAGGAAGAAGGAACCAAAGGTCAGAAGCCAACAAATTGTTTCTTCCAAGAAAAAACAAAAACAATACAAAAGAGAACCAAATTTAAGATCAGTTCATTTCAAGATGCCTGGACACACTGCGTTTGAAAGACTGGAGATTACTCTGTAGGCAATAGGAAATACAGACAAAAGGAGACCGTTCCAGAGTTGACCTGTTCCATACATGAAGGACTGGAAGTAACAGTTAACACTTGCATTAGAGAGTTGGATTGAAAAGGGATGAGAGTTTGTTACTAGACGGGTGCTACATGCCCAACGTAATGGTGGATGGATGCAGGCAGACAGTTCAGGGGAGCAGTGACCATCGAAGTAGTGATTGAAAGGAGATAAAGATGCAACAGTGCAGCAAAGAGACAGCAGTTAAAGGGAGCCAGTATATACTAATATCCATGGGGGAAAACGAAACAAAGTGTCCAGATCACTTTTCCCCTGAAGATGAGAATACAAAAAAAAAAATACTCTGGCCATTTTGTGTTTCCTTTTTCCCTAAGG
>JAGKTI010018423.1:5565-17716 GCA_018397915.1 Birgus latro | reverse complement strand
GGGGCGGATCCGGATCCTATGTATTCCACACAGTATCTTCACGGATTCGGATCCACCCGGATCCTTTTTAATAGCAATGGCATTTGTGGAGGCATGTGCTTCCTGTGTGTTTTCTTGTTTAAAGCTGTATTCAATGGACCGTATTCTCGTCGGTTAAGGAAGCCCTCTAATACCTCTTCCTAAGAGATTTATTTTGCTAACTACAGCTTACTGTCCTCTCCTCTGTTATGTAAATACTTATCTCAGTTTACATACATAGTAAAGATATTAGTCAGCCAATACCTGAATACATGTAGCTATGGAAGAGGTGCTAGGGAGCCTCCTTAACCGAAGAGAATACGGACCTTTGTGCTTATGGCCCTTTGCAGAGCCTCACCAATAGCATTGTGCTTGTATCTAGTGCACGTGAATGTTCTTTGGTATGATATAAATTCTAGTTGTCAGTACTCAAAAGCTTTGGTATTTGAAATATAAATATTTAAATCAAATGACTCTCCTTTGGGGAAGCGAGGCTGGTGATAATAACAAAGCCGGCACAAACGTCATTTTCTTTACCAGTTAGACTTTTCGATCCTACCATGTGTCATCACACCTTAGTACAGAAACTACAGTACTTTGTAGCTATTGTGCTTAAGAGTAACAAAGAAAATAATGCTCTCATACTAGGAATGATCAAAAATTTATGTAAAATAGCTAAAGCTGATAAAAAAAAACATAAAAAATAAAACATTACTAAGAAAATACCGTATGTCGCATTTGCCAGAAAAGAACTAATGGGAAGCTATGTAACTAAAAACACTGGCAGTGGTTGTATAGGCTTGGTAGGTTGAAGAGTCACGTCGGGTCAGGTTCCCTTTTGTTCCGTCTGTCCCTCCCTGCTGCAGGTGTGTATATAAGACCTCCACTCTCATGTTTCTGTCACTCTCTCTGAAGATGAAATACAAGTGAGTAATTACTGTCTCGGCTTTTATTTCTCCCGTGGTTAATTTGCATACATACCTTAGTGATGAAATGAAGATTCCCTATATATTTTATCTAAATGCTCAGGCAATGATCTTTCTAGAGTGAACTCCTCAGCCATGAACACAAACACAGACCGCATGTTTGTGCACGAACGCTTACTTTCGCTGTTAGCACCGTCTACTCGTATCTACGCTGTCTGTAGAGTATCACATTTAGATGGAACTTGTTATAGGTATGTAGTACCAAGATCTACATACAAGCTTCATTGGGAGGGGGAGGGGGGAGCAGCTTTCTATTATGATCCTTTAAAGTAAGTGAGCTTAATAATTGTAATGTTTTTTTCCATCCACTGTGGGTATGGACAGCACACTTGACACATGTGCCCCTGGACAGTACTAAAAGAAATTTATTTTAAAGAAATGGAGACGTGACAGGTAGAGAATTGTGGCGAATGTCGAAACAGACACCTGTGTGAATATGACTGAAGGCGATGATAAAAGTTATAGATCTGTATAATGTAATGCATCATTCAAGGAATTTCAAGTTGATGTTACAAGGATACCTGAAGATTTTAAAAAATGAAAGTGGAATTTGCTGTAAAAAAAAATTACAACATGGAAAAAGTCAGAAAAAGCAAAATATGGAATATAAATAAAATCTATGCGAAAACAGTTTGCATAAATCAGATGTCTTTGAATATCACTGTACATTATAAATATTAAAAAGTAAGAGGGTCAGAGAGTATTAGGCAACTGGATATGGCATAAATAAAGAGTATGTAAAGGATCTGTTGTTTTTTGATAAGATCAATTGATTTTTGGAACCATATATCAGATATAAAGAAATAAATGATACAATGTTAACAGAGGGGCAAAGTAACGTAGACACACACACATACACACACACACACACACACACACTAAACTAGTACACTACCACATTATTAGCTATGGTGTGGTGTAGCTGTTAATGTTCCTTTTTATGTAATGGTTAGTGTGACACTGTGTTCAGGAAGATCTTTAGAGATGGTTGTCAGTAAGGATGTCGCTGGAAATGCTAATATTAGGGACTGAGTGAAGTGAAAATGTGTGAGATGTAGGCCTGTAGATGTACCATCAGGATTTCAGGTTATTCATAAAGATTCCCTATTACTACTGGATGCTTTATCAGGATGGGGTTGTGTTGCACTCCCAGAGTCTAGCAGATCTCTGTCTCCCCTAAAATCATTGGGGGAAAGGTAAGAAAGTATACGTTATGTGTTACCCAATTCCATGACTGTGGTGAGCTAAGGAAATGTCAGCTGTGTGGACCTAAAATAGTCTTCTCAGTAGATTTGGCCAGAGACAGCGGCCACTGCCAATTCATGACATTCTGGCAACGTCTGAGTCATGACGACGAAACAAAAAACATTCGCACACTTATTTTTTTTTTTTTAAAGCAAGGAAGAAGGAACCAAAGGCCTATGATTTTTTTTTGCATTAGAGTGTTATACTTTTATCTTACTACTATTATTGAAACTACCTGACAGTTCTAACACTTTCAAGGGTGCAAATCTTGGGGCAAGTCTTGGTGCAAGGCTTGACATAAGTCTGGGAGTGGACTTCCACCAAGTTCTGGCAGAGTATTTTACTTCTGACTAGGCCCAGCATGGTCATTGTCTGGTTTTAAAGTATTTTCCATGTCTTGCCCAGACAGGGAACAAGTCCAGTCTCCCCGTTGTCATCTACAGTCAGGTGTTTTGTCAGCCCCCTGCACGACCCTACTCTCCTTCCAAGGAAATATAATTGAAAATTCACGGAATCCAAGAATTTGGATGTTTCATAAATTGAAGGCACGCTACCATGTATAGCTTGTACCTTTCTTCAAGATATAGTGTGAACATTCCTTTATATTACGGCCATTTATTATTCTGTTTTAAAATGTATTACTAATAACAATTCCTCAAATAATTCATATATTCATAAACCCTTAAATTTAAATGTTCTGGTCATTTATTACCTGTAAGTGGTTGTTTTTCCATCAGTACAGTGGGACTCAACCGTATTGTGATGATTGCCTTGTTCCCCTTACTGTTCTTCACTTGCCAATCGAGTGTCTCAGTTTGGCGGACCTACGTCAGAGATTCCTCCATATACCGAATGGTGCCTAGTGTCTGTCCTCGATGCTTGGAGAGGCCTATCGCGATTTTCTTAGTTTTCTTCAGAAGGCGTGCCTCCTTCCACTTTTATAGCCAATTGCTATTTTATAAATTATTCTTTTATTATTTTCAGAATTTTGTTTCTACAAAAGAGTACTGATTTTATTTAGAGAATGCAATATTTTATTGCTGCGTGTATTGCCTTGTTGTCCGGCGCCAGTTTTTGTTGTATGTAAGCAATCAGTCAATCGCAGTGACAGAGGATTTTCTGATTAGTGCTGGCGATGATGGAAACAGTGTATAAGGCATATGGGAAGGAATAGAAAATGCCTATGGAGTTTATGGTACAGAATGAGAGAGGTCAAGGAATTAGAGACAACAGATCAAAGAGTGTGGAAACATAGAAGGAGGTATGTACTGTTTGCATGTATGTATGGCAAGGATGGTTTGGTATGTGGGAAAACAGGTTAAACAGAGTGGAGGTATGGAAGGAGCTATGAATATACAGTGTGGAATGAAAACTACTCAGTATATCGCTGAAACAAATGACAATTTTAATAGCATATTCATACGCATCTAGACAATTTTATCCAATTTAGGAAAGGTCTTTAATTAAAGAAGTTAAAGAAAGCTATATCTGATCCTTCTAACTCAAAAAATCTTTCTGAGACAGATTTAAGTAGTCTGGAGTGGCATGGATGAAATTTGAAGGACGTCACTTAACTGGTGAGATTAAAAGTAATTCACGTGGCAGCGAAGATTATGTATGGGACTGCAGATAATATGATTTTTGGTATGTATCTTATATGAATACCTGTAAAATATGATTCTGTGAATAGGTAATTTTAAACAAACATTTCTTGCTACAGAATACTGCCGTGCTGGTGGCGGTGCAGTAGTGATGGCAGACTCTTTGGAAAGACTGTGGCTTGCCCTGTGGGTGTCCTGCCTCGTGGTCCACGCCCGCCTGCCCCGATTCTGTAGTATGGTGTTTGCTTGCAATTAATAATGTTCAGTACCTTCACAAATTGGATGTAATTTTATATGCACATAATATACTTTTACGACGCCATTGGAGTATTAAAAAGGAAATATTTACCTTGTGCTATGCTGTGTCAAAATAGGTACAATGCAACTCATTTTCAAATACATATTAATTGTTCTTAAAGACTTTTTTTTTTTTATGTGTCCGACTCTGGGCATAGGCTTCACAGCCTGCTATCAAGGCCCAGTCGTCCTCCTACAATCTACATGTCACCACTTCGGCGCTTAACACCCACCGTCCATATTGAATACATGCTAGGGCTGTCTCATACAGGACTGGTGTATTGGTATTAGCGGGGTCATTTTTACGACATGTTGACGGGTCTTACTGGTAGATCAATAAAGCCTGATTTAATGAAATTCAAATCCTTAAACTGTTCCCTGTACCAGCGAGGATTCGAACCTGGGTCCCACGGGACCGCAAGCCAACTCTCTACCGATCGAGCTACCGCCTCCCCTGACTGATGTATGTAAAGTTAGTGCTTTCCTTGTACTGGTAGTTTTGGTAAGCATCCCATAGAACGGATGAGGTGAAAAGGTTAATAAGCAACAACGGACATATACTCTGCCGACCGATGTTTCGTTTGTTCCGGGGACGGCTCATTCAGTGTTATCGCTATCTACCCTGCATATCTTATTCATGCCCTACTCTCACTGCCACCCCCATGCCCACACCAGCAAACTGAGCCGTCCATGCCGTACATAAGATACTATTAAATTTCGTGATATTCTTTTGTTCTGGTACCGGACAGGGACGCCTTCACGATATAGCTGAGCGACCCGCCTGCCAGGTTGTACACACGTTACTTTGCCCTCCCCATCCCCTGAGAGGAGGAGGTGAACTGCAGCAGCGGGTGAACTGCAGCAGGACGGCAACTTAAGCCTGCAGTCAACTGGGTTCACGTTTTACATGAATCTGGGGCTGGAACTATAACAACAGCAACAACAACAGCAGCAGCAACTACTACTACTACTACCACCACCGCTAATAATAATAATAATAATAATAATAATAATAATAATAATAATAACAATAATAATTTTACATCAACAACAACAATTACTAATATTACTATTGCTACTACTTCTGTTACTACTAACAATATTGGTGTTACTTCTACTATTACTACTACCACCACCACTACCACTACTACTACCACCACCACCACTACCACTACTACTACCACCACCACCACTACCACTACTACTATTACTCTTGTTCCAGACCAGAGCCAATCTGTAGGCGAGCTTCATGCTGCACTGGACGCCATGTTGGCCACACAGTCATGCAGTCGCTCCTCCGTGTTTGTGCTGACAGATGACTCGTACTGGACCTCCCTCGTGTCCAGGGTTAGTTTTATAATATGTACTATTCCCCATTTGTTATATGCACGACTCTGGACATAGGTTTAACAGTCTATTCCCTCAGGCCCAGCAGTCCTCCGACGTACCATACGCCTCCACATATCACCACTTCGGCTCTAACAAATCCCGGCTATACTAAACACATGGTGGGGCTGTCTCATTGAGGACTTGTGTATTGGATTACTGAGGATGTTTTAACACGACGGCGGGTCTTATGGTAGATCAACAAAGTCTACCTTAATGAGATTAAAATCCTTCAAAATAATCCTAATATTCTGTTTCTGCCACTGAAATACGTGACATAAGCTGCAAAAGGACGAAAATCTAAGCCAGGTTAGAGTAAAAAGAGCAGAGTATCATATTCTTGTCAGCGCAATGTGTAAAGAGATATAGCCAAGCAGAAGAAAACGCCCAACTTTTTCTTGCAGAATGGTGGACTGATGAAGAGATTTCTAATGCAAAGACAGAGAGAGGAATTAGGTATGGAATAGCTGATCACTATTAGTCATATCTAATTAAAACATTATAAAACAAGAAAACAGATCAATTTTTATTGGAGGATGAAGGAATGAATGATGGGGAGATTTCATAAGCAATATCAGAGAGAGGAAGTATTAATAAATTGGTTGATTAATAGTATATTTTTTGTATTTTTCGGGAAAAAGTAATAAATAATAGTACCACACCCCAAACCAACTATTTCTTGATACTGTGTCCTGTATATTTTTATTCATATATTTATTCTGTATATTTCATTCATTATGTGCAGTATACACTTGAGAGACCTCCTAGAACGTGCAGTGACATTTCGTTATATCCAGACTGGGATGTAGAGGGAAAAACACTTTTGTGAGAATAATTCAGTTGAGGTATTTTGAAGCTGAGTTACGTAACAGTGGCTTATTGCCAAGTATCTTTGCTTAAACGTATTGACGTAAATGTCCTTTGTCATGAACATCTGTAAGTATTCTTATTCTGTCTCTATACTCACTCATTCGACTGTTTGGAAACCAGTTATCACATGTTCTTTTCACTATACCTTTTCCTTCACATTATTTTTATATGTTCCCTAATCACTTATAATTTTTATACGAACGAGGATTAATAAGAAATTTATTCAGTAATTGTGTAATGCATTCACTGACCTGCTTCTCATATATTTAATACCTACTAGGTGGCCGAATATAGTCATGCTAGAGGGCTATTGTGGCTAATAACCAAGGAGGCTCGTTCCTACCTCATAACTAAGACTCACCGAATTTCATACTACCACAGCTTAAGTATTCAAGTTGTGAAAGTGGCATTGTTCCGTTAGATGTGAGCAGACCAGCTGTTGTGATTCCACTCCTCTAGAGCCACTACACTCGTTTTATTTTAACAGCCAGAACTTGAAGTGTCCACATCATGAATCCTGAGCTGGAATACGAGCTTAGCATTAAAATATGATGGTATTCAGAACGAGGTGTTATGGAAAGAATATAGAGCCCTAGTATTGCCCTCTTCTGCCACTGACTATCATGATATAAGCTCCAACAGAATGAAAATTTGGGTCAAATTAGAGTGAAAAAAGTAGAGCAAATATCCACACTAGAGTGTATCCAGGGTGTGGTTCTCCCAGTAGGGGGCCAGATAGAGGAAAAGAACATAGCTAGTAATGTATTCCACTGGTACAGGATCTGCAGAGGCTGCGAGCACCCTGGGGACTGGCAGTTTTTGAGAGCAAAATTCATGGCCAAGACGAGAACATGACTCGAAAAGATGTTATCCAAGCAGTTGGCGATGCTAACAGGGTATGTTGTGTGACTTTGTATTAAATGTAGATCACACGCCCCCCCCCACACACACACATATTCAGTCAACGAACAATATTACATATGCAAACACTGCAACGCAGAATCCCCATTCCCCCTCTTACATTACCTGCTAAAATGCCCTGCCACAAATTTACTCAGAGCTGGCAGAATCTTCCCTGACCCAGACATTTCACCCAATGAACAGTCTGCCCGCCCCCGACACGTTTTAGATGCTGCAGGAGCTACCCTCATTAGACAAACTCCACTTAACATTCTCATTCGCCTTGTGCAAAATGTCGCTCCACCGTAAGTAATACTAATCCATCAATCCATTCTACCGCCTTCCCTCTAATTTCTTCCTTACTTCATATACGACTAGTACACTGACCGGGCCAATGGAAGGCTCGGTCTCCTCTATAGGAGGAGAATATCTTCAAACAACAACAACAAATGTAGATCTACGCACATCATCTTACAGGTAATGTTGTTTGAATTGGAACAAATCTTCACATTTACTTTATCACTTAACACAAGGTTATTTGCCGTGTGTATAAAATGAATTGCAGTTTTTGGCTTTGTTTTCTTCAGCTTTTATCTTGACAGCACATCTTTTTACCGGTTTTATATATATACATATCTATCTATGTATCTGTTTATCTGTCTATCTATCTATCTGTCTATCCATATATCTATATATGTATGTATCTATCTATCTATTTATCTATCTATATATCTATATCTATATCTTCACCTCTCTGTCTGTATATCTATATATCCACATATCTATAGGAGCCTCTGTGGTACAGTGCGTCTCGCACGCTGGTGGGCGCGGGTTCGCCTCCCGCCAAGGTTGTAAAAAATTTGGGAAGCGTTCACCAAGCTACTGAGCACTTTGGCGGACACAAGGGGTGTTGGGGTTGAACCAGTGTCGCATACTAATATGCCTGCACCCAATCGGCTTAAGGCAGGCCGATTACAGTTGGTTCACAGACTACACACACATCCAAAGCCACTACAACACAACAATTACACTCACAAGCACTTCTCACCCTATATACAGTCTCTACCAGACAGCCTAAGCCACTGGGAAGAGATGCATGGCTGTATCGTCCCTGCTTCGGTAGGGATAGGCCGGTCCTGCAGTGGACCTCAACGGCTGATGACGACGACATATCTATATCTGTCTGTCTCTTTATCTATATCTATCTGTCTATCTATCTATATCTATCTATCTATCTGTCTACCTCTATATCTATAACTATTTCTATCTATCTATCTATATCTATCTATCTATCTGCATATACATTAGAAGGAGGTGAAAAGGGTGCGAAAGGGAGAGTCTGGGAAGGAAGAGCGAGTATGAGCAGAGGAAGGAAGGATGTTAATTGAGATGGATGCAGTAAGGAAGAGATGGGCAGAGTATTTTGAGAGATTGTTAAATGTAGAGGAGGAAAGGGAGGCTGAGGTTGTGGCCGATGGAAGGGTGCAAGGAATAAATGTGTTGGGAGACCTGAATGATTCTTTGATCACGATGGAGGAAGTGCAGGAGGCAGTAAAGGAGATGAAAACACGGAAAGCTGCAGGTATGGATGGGTGTGCTGTGGATTTTTTTTTTTTTTTATGTGTCCGACTTTGGGCATAGGCTTCACAGCCTGCTCCCAAGGCCCAGTAGTCCTCCTACATATCATACACCTCTACATGTCACCTCTTCGGCTCCAACACCCACCGTTCTTGCTGAATACATGCTAGGGCTGTCTCACACAGGACTGGTGTATTGGAATTAGCGTGGGTATTTTTACGACATTTCGTCAGGTCTTCTGATAGATCAGTAAAGTCAGCTTTTATTAAATTCAACTCTTTAATCTGTTCCCTGCCCTAGTGGGGATTTGAACCTGGGTCCGATTAGACTGCAGACCACCTTTCTATTGACTGAGCAACCACCTGAAAGATGGTGGAGTGACTATTGTTGAGTGGTTAGTAAGGCTATTAAATGTGTGTTTTGTGAGAGGTATGGTGCCAGTTGACTGGGCACGTGCTTGTGTGGTCCCGTTGTATAAAGGTAATGGTGATAAGTATGATTATACTAGCTTTAAGGATATAAGTCTGTTGAGTGTTGTAGATAAGGTGTATTGTAGAGTGTTAATTAAGAGAAAGACGGTTCAGAGGGAGTGACTGGTGATGAGCAGTGTGGCTTTAGGTAACGGAGGGGATGCGTGGATCAGGTGTTTGCTGAACAGGTGTGTGAAATGCATTTAGCAAAAGGTAAGGATGTGTTTTGGGCATTCATGGATTTAGAGAAAGCGTATGATAGAACTGATAAGGAGGCTTTGTGGAATGTTTTAAGATTGTGTGGACTTGCTGGTATGTTGTTAAAAGGAGTGAACAGTTTTTATTTATATAGTAGAGCGTGTGTAAGAGTGGGAAATACCGTGAGTGATTGGTTTCCAGTGAGAGTGCGGCTGCAGCAGGGATGTGTGATGTCGCCTTGGTTGTAATATTTATATGGGTGGTGTTGTAAGGGAGGTGAATGGAAGAGTGTTAGGCGAATGTTCGAATCTGGTGAATGCTGATAGTAGAGAGTAGAATCTGAATCAGCTGCTGTTTGCGGATGATACTGCACTGGTGGCTGATTCAGAGGAGAAACTGAGACAGCTGGTAGAGGAGTTTGGAAGGGTGTGTGAAAGGAGGAAATTAAGGGTAAACGAGAATAAGAGTAAAGTGATGAAGTGTATGAGGTTGGTAGATGGTAGGAGGATGAATATAGTTTTGAATGAAGAGTTGCTTGAAGAGGTAGAGTGTTTTAAGTATTGTAGTCGCATGTTGCTGTGGATAGAAGAATAGATGCAGAAGTGAAGTTTAGAGTAAATGTAGTAGGAAAGGTGCTGGGAGGAATAAAAAAAAAGTGTTTAGATGTCGTTCACTTAGAATGGATGTACAGAGAAGGCTGTATGAGGGTGTTGTGGTACCGACTGCATTATATGGGGCTGAAACATGGAAAATGGGTGTAGCAGAGAGGAAAAGTTTGTCTATAATGGAGATGAGGTGTCTGAGGAGTATGTGTGGAGTGACGCGTATGGATCGAGTGAGAAATGATGACGTGCGAAGGAGAACTGGAGTTGTGTGGGAAATGGCTGATCGAGTTGAGCAGAGGGTGTTGCGATGATTTGGGCATGTGGAGAGAAAGGATGATGAGCGATTGGTGAAAAAGATAACTGGATCGGATGTGAGAGGTGTAAGGCTGAGAGGAAGACCACGAATAGGATGGACGGACAGTGTGAAGAGAGCACTGGATGCAAGAAGGATGTCTGTTGAGCATGCCAAAATTGGAGCCCTAAGCACCACAGCTTCTGTGTGGGCCAGATACACAATGTTGCTACGTAAATAGTTGCCCTCAGATATGTGATTTTTTTGTCCTCAGATATGTGATTTCATCAGAGTTTAGTACTGCAACAGTGAACGCATTTCATAATGGACATCAGGAAATTCTTCAAAAACACCGCTTCTGAGAGTGGGAAGCAGGGAGCCCCAGAGGAAGTACATCAAATGGCTTCAGAACAAACAAATATGCCAGTAACTGACAGTGTAGTTACTGATGATATACCATCAAAATCAACAAGCAGTAGGCCTATGGGGCAATCTGACCTGCCTGCAGAACCTTATCGACCGGATGTGACTATCATACCTGTACAGTCCTTGTCTAACAGGCAGCTCAGATTTCAAAAGAGGTGGTTTTGAATCTTATCCATGGCTACACTTCGATTCAGCTACAGGAGTTCTTTGTCATCTATGTGTTATGTCGAAGAAACGGAATTCGATCGATTTGGCAAGGTGTGCTGAAGATGCTTTCCTTTTAAAGGGATTCAAGAACTGGAAAAAAGCCCTAGAAAAATTTGCTGCTCATGAAAATTTTCAGTTTCATAAACTTGCCATGAGTAACACCTTGTTCAAAACACAAAAGCATACAGTCCCAGATGAACGTGGGTATCCTCTCTGTACAAGAGCGTGCAAGATGCTGTTTGGGGAAGGTCGTTTCTTCTCTGAAATACCTTGCTGAACAAGGCTTGGCTATCCAAGGCAAAAATACCGACGATAGAAACTTCAAGATGCTTCGGCAGCTTCATGGGGAGGATGATGAAGAATCAAGTCTTGGCTCAGCAGAAATCATAATCACGCAAGTCCTGAAATTCAGAATGAGCCGTTGAAAATTATGAGCCACACAGTACCGAGGAATATTATTAAGGATTTCTGTACAATGTTGACTCAGTTCGGCATTGTTGCTGATGGTTCATCAGACATTCAGGGGCATGAGCAAGAAAGCATATGTGTACGCTGTGTTACGGTTTCATACCAAATCAAGGAAGATCTCTTTGGCCTCTACAATATTTCTTCCACATCCGGCGAATCAGTGTGTGCTGTGACACTGGACATCCTTCAAGGGTTTCAGCTGCCCATCGAGAACCTACGATCGCAGACGTTTGACGGCGCTGCAAATATGGCTGGAACATACTGAGGCTGTCAGGCCGGGCTGAAAAAACATAAGTCTTTGGCATGGTACAATCACTGTGTGGCTCACATAACCCATCTGGTCATATCCAAGGCAATTCAGGAAGTGCCATTCATGAAAGATGCCCTGGACCATCTCCAAGAACTAGGGAAATTATTTGAGTGTTAGGAAAATTCAAGAACATGTACCTAACGCAGCATGATGGCGACACTGATACACCTGCACCTGGATGTCTGAAGCCTATATGCCCGACACGCTAGCTGATAAGGCTGTCTGCAGTTACTGCAATGATGGACAACTATTCTGATGTACTGGATGCACTACAGAAAGCCTCAGTGGAGTTCA